>MU270027.1:623168-693905 GCA_021432635.1 Thozetella sp. PMI_491 | reverse complement strand
GGGGGGGGGGGGGTTTGCTCTGCGGGCTGTGGTGGATTGGATTGTTGGTAGCGCTGCCGACCACCTAGTCCAGATCTTGGTAGGGATCGCGAAGTGATCGGCAGATGGCTCGTGCCTCCTCGGACGTTTTTGTTTGCAGGGACCCCGGTCGACAGCCGGCAGATGGGCGGCCGAATGCCGCAGGGGTTGTCCGTCCGGGAGCGAATCCAATTGAGAAGCTCCCTTATCCCCGTTTGGCGTCCTCCAGCAAAGCACGCGGTCGTCGTCACGAGGGGGGACGACCTCATTGGGTCCGTGCCTGGCGTTTCCTGGCATGTTTGAGAAACAAGCCACCTCAAGAGAATACGAGAATTCTCTGTCCGTTCCTTCCTTGTGGCCCCCGCCCGTCGATTTCAGGTTGAGCCCTCTCTTTTCAGCTCTCGCAACGGGCGAAGGCCGCCGGTGGAAACCTGCGTGGGGCCTCTCGCCAGGTGGAGGCAAAAGCTTCCCCCACCCCCCGGTTTGTTTCAAGGGTCTTGTTCCTCCCAGGAAGCTCGCGCATGGAAGTTGCGACCGCCTGCTCTCAGCTCAACTTGCGCTCCACCACAACAAAGGCCAGCGCCTCCCCGGAATTAGTGAAACTGCTTGGGCCTCCTGTCTAGAATTCTCCGAGACCCAATCTAGCCCCTCGCAATTCCCAACATATACCCGCCGTCAGCCCACTTGCTTACTAGTCTGCGATGCAGTGGAAGATTCACGACAAACCGCCCGTGGACTGTTGGCCTGGCGGCCGTGCGGAGGGCCAATTTTGCGAAACCGAGGCAGGGCGAGGCGTTGACTGGTCCCAGGCGGCTTCTAGGGGCTAACGAAGGGGATGGGGTGCATCTCCCCAGGTCTACCACCGAACCTTGGCCGAGACTAGGGCCGGTAGGGACCGTCCCAGCAGCTGTCCTCAGTCCGCCGCGACCAGTGGCAAACGAACCGAAGATCTTCAACACTACCATGGCCCGAAAAGGTTTCATTGTACACAATGCAACGCCGGGCCCAAGAGACGCCACCGGCAGGGGCTCCGGGTCGAGAGGCGCCCCCCTTTGATTGTTATTGAGTTCACCTAGGGCGTCACTGGCCGGGCCCAGCGGCATCCCCACGAGACCTAATATGTGGACCAGCAAAACAATCCTGGGAACCTTCTCTCCCAGCAGACCGCGCACGAGGCTAGCGAACACGCCGGTGCTCAAGCCAGGCTGCTGCCACCCCCTCCTCTCTCCTATCTCCAGTGTTGGCCCCCCTTTTCTTCCTGTCAAATCAAACGTCAACGCTCCAAGTGGTCCTTTGGGGCTATTCTAAGAAACCAGCAGCCCACCCTCTCCTCCCAGCCCGCCCCATCCCCAGCGTCGATCCTCTTAGGGCGTTTTCGTTGGCGCTGCTGATCTGGACCTGTCAATCTCCCGGCCACGCTACTAAACTCCGAGCAGCTAACGGGCGTAGATCACAAGTTCTTCTGGCGCCCTGTGCCATACCGCCGTCCGGTGCTTGACTCGCGTCGGTCTATCTCTTGGGCCTAGTAGCGCCTAGGCGATCACGCCTGTCAGCATCGCATTCCTCCATGTTAGCCAGGAAGGCCCTGATACACCTTCGGGCATGACAGACCAGTGGCGATGCCGGGCAGATAGCTAAGTATTGGGCTGTCATCTACATCTGCTGGCTCCTCCTGTTGCCGCATGATGTGGCTAAGTTGGTGATAGTGGGGTTTCGCCACGTACATTCTCCAGCATCACAGGCGCGCATGCTGCACACTCCATACCCTGAACTTGCGTGTTAATGTTACGCCCCTATCTCTCTCGCCTGCGTTCCACATGAGGCCATCACAAGCTAAGGATGCCCAGTGCTATTCTGAACGCCATGGGGTGAGATCGGAGTGTGATCGTAGTGGAAACTCGCGAACTCAACCTATTCCTGCCGTGGCTCAGTGAAATATATTTGACGCCTCAGAGAAGAAACTGTTTAGTCTTTGCAACATCGTTGCGAGTATGTTTGCGAAGGGACGTGGATGGCGTCGTGATAGAGCCAGTCTTTCGATGTTGACCAACTTAGTTGTTCCGAGTGAAGAACAGCCCCTATGTTCAACCGTTCAATAGAAAAACTACTAGTCACACGAGAAGGTTATCCTACGATAAGAAACAATGAACAGTGTGGAAAGAGGGAGCTCCAGACCACCGATAGTCCTTCATGTATTGCTAGACTCAGATATATGCATGCCTGCCTATTAAATAGCCTTAGTTGTTGTCTACTTAGATGCTCTGCTACCTCATTCTGATAATGCAGTTTTTTTTGAATGCATCAAGACCGCGAAAAGGCGGCTCCTGTATAGGCTAGATTGGCAGGTGTAAGTTCTTGTCACTCTCACGTGAGGGTTCGTCGCAACAGCCGCAACTAGATTGGATCGATGGGCCAGAACGCTTGCAGCCCACAAGTAAAGGTTGGCTCAGTAAATAAAGGAACCGATTTAATTAAATTAGGGTGTTGCTTTTATCTTCTTCTGTAAAACGAAAAGATGACGCGCGTATTATGACGAGCAATAAAAGGCTAAACAATTCGGTTGCATACATTGCGAAAGCCCATATCCTCGTAGCTGGCTAACACGCTGGTTGCAGCAGGCCAATGGCTGTATCAATGCAACTATCGGGCACGAAACTCTCTTTTAAATATGTCTGATTACCAGCTGGATATACAAGTAATTCTCTCCAGGGGCAGTCACTGTCGGGTATGGTGTGACCGTCAACATCATTACCACTCTCGCGACCAGGCAAAGGTGACTCCTCAACCGCTCCGCAGGCGATTCGCGGTATTCGAGATAATTTTTAGCCAGCCGATTAAAATAAGAGATGAATAAATGCTGGTTAATACGATATATATACATCCGGGCGAAGCACCGTCCTGTTTCTAGCTAGGGAGATGCGGTCATATTTCACTTGCGCACTTACCGCCTAACTCAGGAGTCTCCTATGCTTGCTGGCCTCTTTATTATTCTACCATTCTCCTCAATATAGCCGGGGCCCTAGCCGACGCATACACTTTAGTTAATATAAGCAGGGCTGCGCCCCTGCAGCCAAGTTGGCATGCGGTTGCTCGCAGCGGCTCAATTCATTTGCAGCTGGGTTAGGTTATTTCTTGTATTCTATATAGGTAAACCTCTCGCTGATGTGTCAAATGTTCACTGTGCAACAAGCCTCCAGCTGCCTGTATATGGCAATGATCGTGAACCACCTCCGCCGCTAACAGTAAGCCCGTTGTTGTATTGTGATATGATTCTGCATAACAACGGAGAGCTCATCAAGTCTAATAATGGGAATATCGACAGCTTAGCGTTTCTCCCTCGGCGTCTAAGCGTTCGACGTCGCGTTCTGTATGGCTACATTTGATCTATGTTACTTGATTCGCCTTTCTCTCCCTGGGCAGCCACCGTCTAGCCCTAGAAGATAAGATTCTAAGCCGAATATACTCAGGAAAGGAGACAGAACTGGGAAGGAAAGATCCGGCAGAAGGAAATAGCAACTCCGAGCAGGAGAACTTCCCTGAATGGGCCTCATGCCCCTTTCTCTCCTCATGTCTTGCCGGGTCAATCTATCTTAGCGATGGCTTCAGGGATGCTCCTAGGTTACCGCCATTTTTATGATGCCTATAGAACAGCTAGCTAGTAATGCTATACCGGCTACCAATTGCTCGTCATTCGCTCCCAAGAAGGGTCGGTTAGCTTTGACTACATTTAACCGTTCTGAAGAGCGTGTTTTGTCGAGGGTTGGGAGATGGATCGTTTACAGCAGTACATTCCAACCAAACTCAAGTCCGATGCCACCGAAGCTCACGGACTGCTCCGCCCAGCGCGTTGAATAGCTAAAATAGACTACCACCGGACAAGGGTCTTTGTCGAACAAACCTTGCTCACGGGGTAGACATTCTGGGATATTCATGTTCGGTATCTGATTGATAGTCGTTTTCGTTGCTTTTCTCCACTGTAGGGAAGACTTTATTTGCGTCCCTAACATGCTTGGATAGCCTCCCGATGTAACGTATTCTTAGGAACAAGTTTGGTAGCCTACGAGCCAAGACAGGCGACGAACTACACAACATACCCCTAGGGAATTTAGTACTGCTTATGCGTGAGAACCGAAACCCGTCCGGCCTACAGTAACCAACTACTTGACTTTGTTGGCTGAAGTGCAGGAGGACATGGAAGGGCTCGAAAATGCTCTCCGCTTCATTGGGAGGACTGTCCCCCCTTCTCTCCTCCAACGCGCGACAAAGATGTAGCAGGTTTGGTATAACTTCATTCGTACCTGAGTCTGCAGTACCCTAGGTGTACCGTAACGGAAAGGATCTATACCTGATAGGATACTCCACGCCAATTTAAACCTAACCCTTTATTTCCTGCTCGTGTAACCGCATCCCGTAGCCGTCATAACCCGAATTTCCTGTAACGGTAACGCCGTATGCACCATGAGCCAAACCGACAACACCAGCCCGTCCGGTATCAAATGATGGGGACACAACGCTGGGCGCTCTCTTGCCCAGTCCGCGCAGCCCGTCAGTCCACTAGCGCGTTTGTGACCCCAAGGAGCGTCATGCCAAGGAAGGCAAAGAAGATGCTCAAGTTCCTGTTATGGTTCAAGCTCAAGCTCTCCACAAATAGCTGCAGCGCCACGCTGGTCATGATGCCGGCCGTGACTGCAAACATACAGGCATAGGCGGTGTTGTCGATGACTAGCTGCGAGCGGTTTGCGATCTTGAACCAAAGAACGGCAATGGCTGCCCCGAAAGGCTGGCTGAGCCCGCCTAGTAGAGCCGACCATATCAAGGCCTTTAGGCGGCTGCCTAGAGCCATGTAGAGAGGCAGCGCCATGGCAAACCCTTCAGCGATGTTGTGCACGAATAGTGCCATGAAGACGTTGAAGCCGAGCTGGGGGTTGGCGTGATTTGTGGCGTACGTGATGAAGCCCTCGGGAAATTTGTGGAGTGCGATCGCGATGACTGTCTGCAAACCGATGGAGAGGAATGCGTTGGTGGCGACGTGGTGGTGATGTTGTCCCTCAAGATCCTCTTCCATCTGGGAGCAACAGTCGGATTCGTCCCCATCGGGGCCACCGGGGTTGGATGGGTGAAAGTGGCTGTGGTCTACATGCCCATTCCCATGATCGCCGTGTGCATCGTGGGCATGAGGATGGGTGTGATCATCAACGTAGGTGGGACTGGCAGGAACTTCAACTTCTTCGTCTAGCGTCGATTGCTGTGGGAAGAGGTTACCGGTCGCTGTCCGTAGTAGGGTCGGTACGCGGGTAGAGAAGGCAGAGCGGGTGCTTAGGTGCTTGAAGCACTCTTGCCCACACGGGTCAGAGTAGCCAAAGCAAGGCCCATCCTCGTCGCAGTTGGCTTTGGTGTCCTTCACGAAAGACATGACCCGTTTCTGGACCTGTTGCATGGATGCCCGGCGGTTCTGAGTCGGTGCCCGGCTCCGCCCACGCGTCACACCTGGTACCTCGGTTACGGTATCCCTCTTGACCATCGGATCCCTATGCGCTATGTCCGGATACGCATAGCCGTTCTGGTCGGTCTCACCAACGAGAAGCGGGGTGGACTCGGTCGCTTGGCCATTTAGTTCAGAGATATGATTTGTGAGTAAAGTAGAATGACCTGTTCCCCTCCGTTGGGACCTGCGACGGGTGCGGCTGACTTTGGACTGACGGCGACTGTGCGGGTCTACATGACTGTCCTCGGGGGCCTCTTCGTGGGTGTGATCACAGTCGACGACATGGCTGGGAATAAACTGATGGAGGAGTCTCGAGACGATCTGGATACCGAAGAAGCCGCCTACAAAGCAGGCCATCATGATGAAGCCCGCTGTCTGCTCGGACCATTCGTCCTTATTGAGATAGCGCATTGACGACGGGAGCATGCTATACAACGCCGAGAAGAGCTGCGAGGCGGTGAGTATGGATGGTCATCGAGGGGGAAGCCGCGTGGAAGAGGAACACTCACCATCACACCGAAGCTCAAACTGAGCGAGCACGCCAGGAACACATTACTGTCCTGGATTCGAAAGCTTCGCTGCCCAGGGAACAAGCGGACCAGGATATCGACGTTGATGATGCTCGCACCTACAGTGCAGGCTGAAGGAGCTGGTTAGTATCTGCAACGCCTCGGGCCGCAAGGGGGGGAGTGCGGCAGAAATCTGAGCGAAGAACAGCGAGGTTGGGGAGCAGTATGGCGCTGGTGACTTACCTATCCCACTCACGATGCACATGATCCACCCGCGGGTGTCATTGTCCACACCAGGCGACATCTTGACGATGACGAAGGTGGCTCTGGAAACTAGGCTCCCGAGTGTCTCACTCAGCCTTTCAACAACGGTCTATGGAGCGCGCGATCGGCCTAGCACATGGATGTAATATTCACGACAGAGGTTAGACGGAGGCGGCCGTAGATGGTGAGAAAAAGAACAATAGAGACTGCCTGCTTTATGCGTCGAAGCCGAGCGGTAGTGAGACTAGAGAACCTGGATGAGATGTCATGCGGAGGTGGAGGGGAGGCGAAGAGGAGGCCCGAGAACCTCGATGGCCTGATGGCTGCTAACTGGATACAGGCAGCGGGTGTGGATCGGCCAGATGCCGAAACGGAGGGCTAGGCTTGGTGGTTCAAAGGACTAGCCGCATGGCCGGGGAGACTTGTCCAAGGAGATGCACAATTGAATGTCTTGGAGGTGTGGCAGAACGTGGTTGGGTCGCTCCGGAAGTCTTGCTCATTAAAGTCGGGCGTCGAAGTTGCCAGAAAAAAAAAGGGCTGCCAAATGGAGCGGACAGGATCCCACAGCCAAAGATGTCATCATAGCATTGGCGGCGGCTGCAGCCTTCAGAGACGGAGCAGGGGTGCCGCCACTGCCGATTACAAATGGTTGGTCCCGATTTGCTGAAGGGGTCTTAGGGGACGAGGCTGACAAGCTCGGTGGCAGCAGTCCCTTAGTGCGCAGTGCAGCGATAATTAGTGGGTCTATGGACACCGGCACCACGGGCGGCTTCGACATTTGAGGCGCGATTTGGAAGGCGAGATGGAGAATGAGCGATACCTTGCGCCCGCGACTGTACCCAGCTGGCCTTGGAAGGAAGCATTTTTGAACCAACCAAAACCTCGAAAAGAAAATGGAACCCCCTCCCCTCCCCCAACGAGCAAAAGGGAAAAGGGGAGCTAATCGGACCAAGATCAGTCCAAGAGACGTCACACTGATCTCTGAGTAACCTTTTGGGGTCACCATGGTGTTGGAGGTGACCTGTAGCCGCGAGCCTCAGCCCGCGTCGCAGGGGTCACAAGGCTGCGCTTGACAGGGTGGGGACAAAAATGACAGCGAAAGCTCCACATTCCCTGTCGCTTTCAGAGCTTCGTCGGCGATCGGTGCGTCCCTTGCAGCGAGGCTGCACCGCGATCGAAAATTTACTAGATACCGCAGCCAAACCCTGAGACACCGACACCACCTCACACCCCCCAAACCACGAGGTGCCTGTCCCAACCGCGTGGACAGGGTTGCAGACAGCTAGAGCGGCCGCAGACCTCGCCTGACTTTTTCTCTCTTTCCCTCTCGATCTGTTGCCAGCGGCAGCACGAAATAAAAGCCCAGCGCCGGCAAGCGAACCCGCCCCGAAGGGCCCCTTTCGAAATGTCGAAAGCCACCATCGCAGTCATCGCAGCCGTGAGCGCCGGAGCAGGTGCCGCAGCTACCGCCGCTATGTACTCACTGCGATCCGAGAAAAAGATCGAAACTACCACCACCACCGTGCTGTCTACCACTTCCGCCAAGCCCCCCGCCGGGGCGCCGGTGCCCGTCTCCCAGGTCTTCAGCCAGACCAGCACCGCGCCGCCGGCACCCGTCCCAGGCGCTACGACCGCCGCCCTGGCCGCTAAGGGCATTGTCGACCCCGCCGGCCTCTTCGAGTACGGCTTTCCCGGCCCCGTCTCCGACATCGCGACGCGGCAGGCCCTCATCTCGTCCTTCGACCGGCGACTGCGCAACCCGCAGTGGGTGGCGGAGCACATCACACCAGCCTCGCTGGCGATGCGCGACGGCGACCGCAAGAACAGCGCCTTTGTCGAGGACGTCGCCGTGCCCGACAAGTTCCGCGCCCGGCTCAAGGACTACTACCGCTCGGGCTACGACCGCGGCCACCAGGTGCCGGCGGCCGACGCCAAATGGAGCCAGAAGGCCATGGACGAGACCTTCTTCCTCACCAACATGTGCCCCCAAGTAGGCGAGGGCTTCAACCGCGACTACTGGGCACACTTTGAGGACTTCTGCCGCCGCCTCACCCTGACCTACCCGAGCGTGCGCGTCGTCACCGGGCCTCTGTACCTGCCCCGCCGCGACCCAGCCGACAATAAGTGGTACGTCAAGTACGAGGTGATCGGCAACCCGCCGAACGTAGCCGTGCCGACGCACTTCTACAAGGTCATCTTCGCCGAGGACGGATCGCCTGGGGGCAAGGTCGCCCTGGGCGCCTTTGTCCTGCCGAACGCGCCGATCCCCAACGAGAAACCCATCACCGACTTCGAGGTGCCAGTCGAGGCGGTGGAGAGGGCTAGCGGCCTGGAGTTCGCGACCAAGCTGCCGGTGCAGCGACGCAAGAGGCTATGTGCCGACACGACGTGCGCGCTAGTCATCCGAGACTACGCTGACAGGCAGAAGGCGTTTGGGAAGCCGAACCAGGGAAAGCTAGGCCCACCGGTTAGGAGCAACAGCGAATAAAGGAGGAACATTACGAGCGATGTCGGGAGGGAAAGGCTACCTTTTCAGAATGTCTGCGATGCAATATGCGATGCAATATGAGGCTGCAGCAGGACGAAGCAACAGGCACCACCCCAGGATCTACATGGATGACCACTGGCAATTGTACTAGTATGGGCCCAAGGGACTTGCATATCATTTCCAGCCATTTCCTTGCTTTCTACCCACCCACTTCCCTGTATAACATAAACCAGCACACTTTGCATGATTAGAGAGTTTGGCGCGAGCATGAGAGCTTCTCATCCATCCATAGATAGCTAGATAGCCACTCCGATAAGCAATACGCAGTGGAACTAATGCACCAGATGCTGCCCTCCTTCTCGTTGACGCTGCGCTTTTCCCTATCCTACATGTGCATACAACGAAATTGCTTTCTGGATCCTCACAAAGCCTGTCAACAAGGCAAGGGGCTGTGGCCTCCAACGCCGGGTATCTAGTCTGCATGACCATAGCGACCTTAAAGAACCATCTGCTCGTCCTAGACGCATCCCTTGAACTGAAGCCTCCGCCCTTCTCTCAGCTGACAAGGTCAGACCCTGTCACCGATCACACCGGAGGGGACCTGGTTGGTCCGGTCACATGATCCCGTGATGTTTCAACCGCTTAGTCCTCCTGAGGCATCAGACCAAACCCGACCGCCCGGTTTCTCCCGAGACGGTGGCGAAAATCCGTGGAAGGCACCGTCATGCCTTCTACCGCGCCCGCGTGTAATTGCCCCGGCTCTGTTCCAGCCGTAGGCTCTCCTCTTGGCTTGGTAGAGGCGCTCGTCGTCGATTAGCGTCCAGTCCCATGTCGTCGAAGGCTGCTCCTCCCGAACCAGGCGGCGGGGGCGGCGGCGGCGGCGGCGGGAACCCTGGGAAAGTTGTAGGAGGTATGAAGCCGGGCGGAAGCATACCCGGAGGCGGCGGCGGTAGTGCACCAGGAGCGCCAGGTAAGGGAGGAGGCGGCAGTCCAGCTTTTCTCATCATCTCTGCGATTGCTGCAAAGTCGGGCGGGTTCTTTGGGTCGAGGCCGGGCAAGGGAGGCATACCGTTGGCCCCCAGCAAGGGGAACGGTAGAGGCGGCGGAGGCGCCCCGTTCATGCCCGGGATAGGCGGCAGAGGTAGAGGGAGCCCGCCTGCCTGAAGGTTAGGCAAGCCGGGGATGGGAAGACCCGGGATGCCGGGGAACGCGCCGGGCTGCTTGACGGGCATCTTCTGATCCACCAAGCTGTCCATCTCGTCCTCCATCTCCTGCTCTTCCTCCTCCTGTCGCTGGCGCCGACCGCCTCTCCTATCCCAAGTCCCTTGCGCCTCAGCTGCGGCTTCGCCAATGTGGTAGCGATCATTCGAGACGTCCTCGCCGGGGCGCGAACGCGACCAGAAACGGGTGATACGGTCGTTAGACCCGGAGGCCAAGATGTGGCCCAGCGGGTGCCAATCTAGAGACCAGATGGCGAAGTCATGGGCGAAGGGGACCTTGTGGGCCGGGTAAATCGTCTGGGCGGGTGTTCCAGAAGGGTCAGCGCTGTCGTATGGTGCAATCGAGGTTGAATGGCCGGGCGGTGTGTTTGGCTCGTCCAAAAGGTAGTGGAACAAAGAGCCTTCTGAACCCCCAGTGCTCAGTAGATTCGAGTGGACCGGGTGCCAAGCAATCGTTGATATGTCCTTCTCGTGACCCTTGAGTAGACAGATATCACGCATCATGCGAAGGTCAAAGACGCGCGCCGTCTGGTCTCTTGCCGATGTGGCGAGACACATGCCGTGGACTCGCTCGAAGAGAGTCTTGCTAATAGTATTCTTATGGCCGTGCAAGGTGGTCAAGCATCGACCGGTGCGCGGGTCCCAGAGCTTGACTAAGTGGTCTTTGGAGCCAGACACCAGCAGCCCCTTGGTCGGATGCCAGTCACAGCTCTTAGCATCCCAGCCATGGCCGGTAAGGGTGGTCTCAGCCACGCCTCCAGCAAAGTCAAAGATCTTCAACGTCGAGTCATCAGAAGCCGTGACAAACTTGGTGTCAGTCGGGCTGAAGGCGAGGTCCCGGATCGGGTCCTGGTGGCCTCGGATGCTCTCTACGTTGTTGAAGTTTGGCTGCCAGTACTTGATGACACCTTCATGGTCGGCAGAGACGAGCCAGTCATCGCTGTGCGAGTAGGCCAGCGCTCGAATCGCGCTGTCGTGGGCTTGCATGATGGTCTCGAAGTTGAAGCCCGTCCCGTTCCACAGGGTGAACTCGCCGCTGCTCGAGGCGGTCAAGAGCCTGCGGCCCTCTGGCGTCCATCGGACGACATTGACAGGGTGCTTGATTTTGTTCAAAGACGAGTGCAGGTGCCGGGAGGGTATGGAATCCGCCGGCTCGGTCACCCTGGCATGTGGCGGCAGCATCTAGACGGCGTTAGCCTTTCACGAGGAGGACGATCCAGAGAGGTGCTTACATCGACGATGTAGCTAGCGCTTGGCCGCTCCACCTCTCCTTTGAAGGACCCTCTATACTTGGGTTGGCGATGGCGCATCCAGTGGACGATGGTGGCGCCATAGTCCGTCACAGGCCCTTTTTGATCCGAGTTAGCCTTCCCTCGTTTGACCGGTACGTAGGAGAGTTTAAGTATAGCCGCGCCATTTCGAAGCCGGGGATTTGCCATCAGGGGAGACAAAGGGGGTTTGGGAAAGGCTGGGGTGGCCCGAGCAGGGGAAATTGGGATGAAGCTGATGATGGGTTTGGAAGGGGGGATTCAAGGGAACCGTGGCGGGGAGGTCGGCAAGCTGCAGCGGTGGTTCCAAGCAGATGCGGCTCCGGGGTCGACTCGAGGGCAATCTAGGTACGCAAAACTGGATACTCACTTCGACCTCTTATCCGGGGCGGTCCGTCGCCGTCCCCGCCCCCGCCTTGTCTGCCAAAGCCCTTGTCGGACTGGCGGTTGTCGCCTCGAGGCTCGTAGGCCATTCTGTCGTTACCTGGTCATGGGTCTCCGAAAACAAGAGTAACGCGGCCGAGAGCAGCCCTCTCGCTCTGTGAGAATAATGGGAGCAGGACTAGAGGAATGGGTTCTAGTGGATGTGCCGCCAGCAAGCAGTCGAGGAGAATGTATGTATCTTCCAGCGCACGCCTCTTGACCGCGGCGATGTGGTTTTGTTATGCCCGAGGCCAAAGCTGCACGTAATTGACGTGAGCTCGGAGCACGGGCCAGGTCGCAAACACGCTCTTGTGCGAACGGAGGACGCGTAAATTACTTTTGGGTGCAGAGATGCGCGTAACTTTTCTTTCCAGGGTGGTGTGTCACCTCATTTTGCGTGTTTCGCACCGCTTTTATAAGCAGGTTGTTGATATCATAGCAGCCGCAGCGCAGTGCTCCCCCAAATGCTCCCCCAGATGCTTCCCCAAATATGACTTGACGCAGGCCCCAGAGCGTCTGTTGAAGGCTCTGCGGAAAAGCCCTCCCGCCATAGTTCCTATGCACTAGTGAGTGCATTGATTTGAGAAAGGAAGGGGCTGTAGGATATGACAGCCACTCGGCTTCAAAGCTTGTTCTGTTATCGCCACCCCACACAAGGTGGCCTTCCAGACCAAGTGCGCGCATTCACATGCCAACCGCATTATGACCAGCATTTGCTTTGCTAGACCCCCTTTCCTGCAGGTGGATCTCCCATCCTATGACTATGAGGTACATACGCACATACGGTGCCACTACTACCTACCTACCTAAGGTCCTTACAGACCACAGCAGAGACGGAGGGCTCTGTACAGTACGATGCAGAAGCAGAAAGCACAGCCAGAAGCGCAACCAGCAGCAGCTTTGGCCGCATTTCGCACTGCATGCATGGCACAGCTGCAGCTAGAAAACCATATGCAGGCCAGGGGCAGCAAAGTGGTGGCTGCTCATCGAGATGACTGCTCCAGACCTTGGAAGAGCTTGTCCTCGAGGGCCCATTGGCTCTCGGCATTGCCCGTGCTGGACTGGCTGCTAGGCGGGCATTGGTTGCCAAGGTGCTTGACTTTTGGTCTATCTCGAACCGTTGCTATCCACTTCGCGCTAAGCACGCACCCAAGCTGTGCAACCCTTCCCGGCAAGCTGATTGCCCAATGGGCCAATGCCTACAGCAAAGCCCAGCAGCCCCTCGTCCTTGCCTTCGACCGAGTTTAACCTTTTGACGGAGGGGGGATGTCTGCGACTTATTGCATCGGGCCATTTTGCAGACCCCGTCTCCCTCCCGCCTGCTGCTGGCTCTCCCTTCCTTTCCATCATATCTTCATTCTTCGTCTTGGAGTTTGTTTTCTTCGCGCGCATTATTTCTCGCAGGATCCTTCCGCTCGACCCCGGCTCGTTCCTCGGCCAAATTCTCCATATCTCTAGATCCCGAGGCATCAAAGCTGCAGAGCCTGCGGCCCGCGCTACAAACAGCTAACTAAGTGGTTTTTTTGGATTTTTTTTTTGGAGCCTCACCTATTGCCACCCAGGCGATAGCAGCACTGCCAACTTCCCCGGTACCCTAGATCGTCATTTAATCTTCGTACCTCACCCTGCATCTACTCTTCCCCCTTTCCTACCTGATCCCAAACACTTCTACCCAACCAGACCCATTTGATGCTGGCGCCATGAATACGGGGACGTCTACGGCGACGAGCGTCGTTGCGGGAAGCGAGGTCGACAGCGTCACCCGCCGGATGCAGGTCCCAGCGAAAGAAGCGGGCCCGGCAACCAGGAGCGAGGCCCCCAACGGCAAGGTCGACACGACAGAAGAACTCAGGAGGTCATTCCGAGCCAAGTATCGCCATGTCCACGCCACCCACTCCCAGTCGAGGCCGTCGACCCTCAGTCACGATGCGACCGAGAACCCAAGTTTTCTTGGCTTCAGGAACTTGATGGTCATTGTGCTCGGTATGTGAATCCTTGCTACTTTTCCTACCTGGCATCCCCGAGCTCGCTCGTCTAATTGGCTAATACACATGCAGTGGTGGGCAACCTTCGCTTGGTGATCGAGAACATACAGAAGGTATGCAAGCTTCACCTGGAACGATGTCCTAGAACTGGGCCGCTAACAAGCCTCAAGTACGGTGTCTTGATATGCATTCGATGCCATGACTTCCGGCAGCACGATGTCATGCTGGGGCTGCTGTTGTATTTTCTCATCCCTTGCCATCTGGTCGCCGCCTATCTCATCGAACTCGCTGCCGCGCAACAGGCTAAGGGCGCGCGGGCAAGGGCCGAGAAACGCGACGGGACCACCAGCCCGACCGAAGACCAGGCGCAGAGATTCCAAGCGGCCTGGAAGCTCATTTGGGTTGCCCACGCCATCAATGTGACGCTTGCCTTGGTGATCACGACCGTGGTTGTCTACTACTACATCCACCACCCGTTGGTGGGCACGATTACGGAGCTGCACGCCGTAATTGTTTGGCTCAAGACTGCATCCTACGCCTTGACGAACCGTGACCTGCGCCATGCCTACCTCCACCCCGTCCGCGGCGAGCTGGATGCGCTACCGGAACTCTACAGGGCGTTGCCTTACCCTCAAAATGTCACCATGGGTAATCTGATCTACTTCTGGTGGGCTCCCACGCTCGTGTACCAGCCTGTGTACCCCCGGACCGACAAGATCCGATGGATTTTTCTGTTTAAGAGACTTGGAGAGGTCGTATGCTTGAGCGTCTTCATCTGGTTCGCTAGCGCCCAGTATGCCACGCCGGTGTTGCGGAACTCGCTCGATAAGATCGCCTCGCTGGACTTCACGTCGATCCTCGAGCGCCTGCTGAAGCTATCTACCATCTCACTCGTTATTTGGCTGGCTGGCTTCTTCGCTCTGTTCCAATCGTTCCTGAACGCACTCGCCGAGCTGACCCGGTTCGGTGATCGGTCCTTCTATGACGCTTGGTGGAACAGTGGCGGCCTGGGTGAATACTGGCGCACCTGGAACAAACCCGTCTACCAGTACTTCAAGCGCCATGTATACACACCCATGCGTGCACGAGGGTGGAGCGCTCAGGCGGCAAGCTTTGCCGTTTTTGTCGTGTCGGCCGTTCTGCACGAGATACTCGTTGGAATTCCGACACACAACCTCATCGGTAAGTCTCGAAGCGATATAGTCCAGATATACATACCCCTAGGTACAGAATTGGATCAACACGCTAACGCGGATTCAGGAGTGGCTTTCCTCGGCATGTTCCTGCAGCTCCCGCTTATTGCGCTCACCGCCCCAATGGAAAGGATGAAGTCGGCCAACGGGAAGCTGCTGGGAAACACTATATTCTGGGTTTCCTTTACCGTCTTTGGGCAGCCTTTCGCGGCCTTAATGTATTTCTACGCATGGCAGGCGAAGTACGGCAGCGTCAGCAAGCAGCCACTACACGCGGCCCCCCCGGTTTGTCCAGTTTGCCCGGTCTCTGGGTAGACTTTGTAAATAATCCACGGCGAGCAGCCACATATAGATCTCATATCGTCACACCTCAGCTACGCGTAATACAAGAAGGGCGTTTCGTAAGCGTCATAGGTCCCCAGCCGACTCGAATTGTATGGCTTAGTCCGTTCAGCTATGTCCTAGCTGGCCATTATGACTTCCTTTGGCGAGTAAACTAAGCAAAGCCGGGATATCTTTCAGCTGCAAGTGATCTTGCTTACAGTGAAGTGATTTGGAGGACGAGAGATTGACTGGTAACGGAGTGTTGGATAGTAAGGGGCATACCTGAGAGCACGGGATATCTAGACTTGAGGCACAGCATAGAACCGCAGTCAGTGGTGGAGACGTAATAGAAGGCCCTTTATAAACGTCAAGCGCAAAGTTCATGGGCTAATTAATGTACAGGGCTACCAGGCCAAATGATAGCCTAGAGTAGAGCAGCCACACGATGGAAGATGTGGGAATTCAGCAGCAAGGCCCAGGAAGACTCCGGCGCTATAGCTGCATTTAGGGTATCAATGGGATCTTTGTCCCCACCGCCTTCCGGTAATTCACATACTCGTCGCCAAAGAACCTGATCAGCACATCCTCCTCATGCCGAATGCGCACCCGGAAGAAGCGCCATAGCACCGCCGTGTAGGCCACGAAACTAAACGCGTTGCCCAGCACCAGCTGCGTGCCCAGTGCCCACCAGAAGAAGCCGAAGTAACTTGGGTGCCGCAGCTTGCTGTAGATGCCTGTCGTCACCAGCACGTGTGACTCGTGGCGTCGGTGCTGGATGATGTGGTTGAAGCTCGGGCCGGCCTGCATCATGGCTGCCGTGCGGGCGGTTTGGCCTACGACCACCAACCCCAGCCCCAGGGCGAGCAAGACCGGGCCTAAGTGGAAAGGCGCCCATGAGCGGTGTGGCCAGACCAGACTCACAAGTAGGCACTCAACCGTCGCGGTGGCATGCGCAATCGCATAGCTGGGCCAGTTGGCTGTGAGCAGGAAGGACCCTATCTCAGCCGCCCGTGTGTTGTAGGCAGCAGTCGACCAAAACTCGAGAAAGTGGTGCAAGGCCAGAGCCGCAAGGAAGAATGGTACGCGCCAGGCCGGGCTAGCCGTGAAAAGTAGGATGGAAGCAGCGGCCAGCAGCCCCGCTGCCGCGGCGCCGCCGAGGCAGAAGGCCCGCACAGCTATGCCGGCTAGCGACTTGGGCTGGTGTGGGAAGTAGACGTAGTCGGAGCTTTGTGCTGGAGAGGCATGCATGGCTGCTGGACTAAGCAGCGGGAGGGTCAGGTCAGCGTCCGTAGCTCTAATATGGAGGGGAGGCAGCCCGGAGAAGCCGTGCTCCGAGCCGCTGTGCGAGGTCGCCTGTGTGCCTGGATTACGGACAACCCGGCCATCGCTGCTGATCGCCGCCAAGTGACCGCGCGAGCGCCTGCGGGCTTGTCCACCCGGGGCGGCAGCACGGGCAGCAGGGGCGGAAAGCATTGGAGTAGTGGATGATGCTGGGGGAGCTACCGGCGACAACGAGGCGGAGACGAGGGAGGAGGGAGGCGTGGTGGGAGGTGTGCGTGTCATCGATGACGGTGAGGTATGAACAGTGAGTGGGTGCGTCTCGACTGTGGCTCACGGCAACGTCTTGCTGTAGTGAAGGGAATGAGGCTTAGGTAGTGAAGAAGCTCAAGACAAACTTGGGATCACGATGAACGATGGAAGTCTTGCTCACCTTGCAGAGCCGGCGTGGCCATAGTACTGGGTATTTCCCTCCATTGTAAGGAACTAGCTGCTGGGCCGCCCTAGGAACCTTTTGCTACTGTTGCGCGCGCTTGCCTTCTCGTCTCCGACGACGGCTGCCGCTTTGTTTCCGAAAATCTGATGAAGGCTGGTCGACGGTGCAAAAAAGACAGCGCAGATCGCGCAACGTCTGAATGGTACCTGTATATTCTGCTAGTCCATCGAGGTCTCAGGATCTTTTTTGTTCGAGGAAAGGATCGCCTGGGTGTCTCGAAATTCGTTGGTTCGTTGTCTTTGAGATGCAACAAGTGCCGTCGTAGCTCTTTTCAACACAAGGCTACCAGCTGCTGCAAGCGGGTCTAGCGCGACGTTGAATGGTCCCTGAGATGGCGCACTTGCTATTGTTCTGCCCAGCGCCTGCAGCGCCCCACCAGGCCAGAGACAGGGGGGGAAATGGCGGGACAAGAGCGAATTCTAGAAGCTAGGAATACATCGGCAGCAGCAGATTAGAGAAGAGAGGCGAGCAGAGCGCAAGAGGAAAAAGAATGCTACAGGTCTAGAGGCGTTTTCGCAGCGAATTTGATGGTATTTCGACAGTTCGTTCGACTTGTAGGCCATGCGACTAGCGCTAATTTCTCTTCACGTCCGTCTATGTGCTGTGTAGAAGAAACGGACAATAGGCACCTACCTACGGCAAAGGGGAAGAGAAGGGGGGCGAGCGCGGGCAAGCCCCTCTTACGCTCCTCCTCCGTCTTCCTCTCCCGTCCGGCCGCTAAAACTGGGACCAAAACACTGCAAGAAAGTCGCTACCAAGAGACATCCTGAGCTAGAAATCCAATGCAACGATGGTAGACCTAAGGTCTATTGATATCGTGGAAAATCGTCGCCGCATGGAGCGCGGGGAGCTCTATTATGCATTTACTTCCGACCTCATAGCCGACCGGCGCCGATGCAAAGCGGCCAGCGACAGGTTCAACGCCGCCCCAGGAGAGGCGTCTCGCCGGACCATGGTCGAGCTATGGAAGGGGTGAGACAGGTGCCATCGAGAAACCCGGCAGCCCGCGCTATCTAACATGCAGTGCCCAGCATCGTGAATGACACGTCTCCGTCTCCTCCCGAGGGGCCATCCCCCGAAGCTGACGAGAGCCTGTTCGACGATTACCCCTGGGTCGAGGGCCCTATCACCAAAATTGATTACGGATACAATGTCAAGTATGTGCAGCCTTGGGCTTCCCCCGGTGCTCGCTGGGCGCGACGCTCACGGACGAGATAGGCTGGGGGAAGGCGTCTTCGTCAACTCGGGCAGTGTCTGGATAGACACATGCATCATCGAGGTCGGGGCACGCACCCTGATAGGGCCTAACTGTTCCTTCTACAGCGGCACCCATCCTATCGATCCTTTTGTCCGGAACGGTACCAACGGCCCCGAGTCTGGGCAGCCCATTAGAATAGGCCCGGACTGTTGGATCGGGGGCAATGCCATGATTCTACCCGGCGTGACCATTGGTCGGGGGGTAACCGTGGGTGCGGGGAGCGTCGTTACCAAAGACGTTCCCGACTTCGTCGTGGTTGCTGGGAACCCGGCGAGGGTCCTGCGCAAGATTGACGTCTCTCAGTTGCAAGATCCGGTCGCGCTGTCCCTTTCGGGTGTCGAGACTCTGGAAGGCGAGGAAACGCGCAAGACCTTATAGACCACCCTGTATTGTAAATGAGGACACAATCAAGACCAGCACGTTAACCCACCCCCAGATAAAAGGTATCCAGGTCGACATGGTGAAACGCCCAGCCTGGTAACTTGCGCCGACTCTGGCAGCGCTGTCAGCCTCGTTGCTCGCGCAAGTATGGTACCAACGCATCACCGTGGGAGGGGCGGTACCAACATTGCACCCACGACACTCCCCGCACAGAGAGCCTCGATGCCGGCCGCAAAGGCATAGAGAAACGGCACCGTCCATATATACTTCCATCGCTCCTTGCCCTTGCCGACTTGCATCAGCAGTGCGATTCCCGCGGCACCGAGGTGGAAGCCGGCATAGATGAAAACAGTCCATAGGAGCGTGAAGCGCCAGATGTCACTGATTCGATAGAGGTTCCATTGCATGTCTTGGATGTCTTGGGGCGGCCAGTGGAGAGAGGGGAACGGCGGTGGTTGGTAGCCTTCGGGGATGTCGTCGCGCGAGGTGAGCCGGGCACTACAACAGTCAGGAGGGAAATTGTGAGTGTCAAGTGTTGGAAGCATAGACGTCTTGGATGCTTACAGCAGGTGCTCCATGGTTGCGACGAGTCTGAGCCTTGGCTAGCAATCGTCCCGGTGTTCAAGGTTGCGGGCAGTCGCGTCGACCATTGTATTGAGATGTTGATCCAAGGAATAAGGCTCGGTTAAGCCAAGAGATGGTGCAGCAACAAAAATGGCCCCGAGAGCTCCATGACGCTATATGTCGCTTACAACGATGGCCACGGCCCTCTTTCGGATACCTACATATGCCTCGGCAAAGATGCGTCTTCCCGACCCGCAGCCACGACTTTGCACAATCCATCGTACGCACCTTTTTCTATGCAGTACTTCTTCGTCTCGTCGTAATTATTGATTGCACCTCACAGAAGACTATCATAGACTTCTTTTTGTGCTAATCTGAACCCTGTTTTGCTTGCCGTGGGTTGGGTACGATCAAAGAGGTGTCGAATTCCATTGGCACGAGCTCGGCTTGGGAGCTCGGCCTAGCTTCCCACCGTCCCTCGTCACTCGTCATCTTCTGATTTACGTCGTTTACCGACCACAAGCAAGGGAGAAACAGAAGACTTTTAATATCGCAAGTCATCACCATGGCAGGCTTATCCCCGGCGGTAACGGGGACGTACCTGAACAACCTAGTTAGGGAGCTGCGCAACAGAAATACCATCCAGTCCCCCGATGACCTGACCGGCCTGGCAGCGCAACTTCTCGCCGCGCTCAACAACCCTCAAAATGTCAGCATCTTAACTGCAGAGCTCCTCAGCTCACCGGCTTTATGGGAGCGATCACTCGCTCAAGAGACTGTCTTCCAGGTGTCGCATCGGATCGTCGGTCTGTTCGCCTATGCCGCCGGGCGTCGCCGCGCCGGCCCGCCGGACTTGGTCGACTTGCCTGGGACGTATCTGCCCATGAGCTGCCAGGCTTTTGCAAAAGCCGTCACACAAGGCCTCCGTGACCAGTGGAACCAAAACCCACGCTTAGGTCCCTCGGCCCCTAGCCGATACAAGGACTTGATGGTCCTCGCAGGCCTTCTCACGGGATTTGAGAACAAACCGGACGAGCCGCCCGCGCCTATCGAGAGGGGGTTTATAGAGAATGGACTTCAAGCCCCTGCGCTTCGCATCGCACGAGAGTTTGCCGCCAGCAATCTAGAACCGCCTGAATGGAACCCTGCTGTCGTCTTCGCGATGACGATTGTGTTTCCCACCCTGTCCATACCATACCAAGGCGGCCTTCCTTCTGACGCCCTCCTTGCCTCGGCGATGCAGGCACTGGCTGGCGTTGATGGGCTAGATGACGGACGAGTCCTCGCCATGATCGATCACGGTATCACACAAAATGGAGCTGTCTTTGATTGGCCGAACACCTCCTCTTCGTTTTTGGACTTCCAAAAGCATCAACAGAAGCCCTTCGTCATGCACCTCGGAGCCTTGGCGAAAGTCATAGGGTATGCAATTAGGACAGCTAAGGACGTCCGGTTGGTGCTCAAGACCCTAGATGATCTGGTCGCGTTATCTGCGAACATCTTGCTGCACTGGCGGATGAACAAGCTTTCCACCCTCGATGTCGCATTGGAAGCCGTGGCTCTTACACCCCGGACCTTGAACAGTACTTGGGCCTCTCTATGGACCCTCTTCAAAGGAACGCTCTGGTCGGTAGTCACAATCCTGACCGACGTCATCACGCGAGCACTTGTCGACCGAGGCCTAGGCACCCGCGAGAATAGCGTCATTGTTGCGACCAAGGCGCTCATGGTGCTACGCAACTTGACCTTCATATCTTCGCACAAAGGGTCCGATGCCTTCGAGGGCTATCAGTACGTCCGGCTCGCAGCACTTGACAAGCTGTCAACCGCACCAGAGGCTATCGCCCATTTCTTGCAAAAGACCAAGCCTATCGCGATGCGCGTTGCAGCCAACCCGGTGGAAGCGGCTCTGGATCTCTTCTATCTTACAACGGCGGAACACCTTCCCCTGAGCCTAGACCCGCGGCTGAGAGAGTCACTTATCATCGACCCAGCGAGGGCATACCTCCATCCCACCGGGCCGCTCTCCACCCCCATGCAACGCCTCTTTGAAGCTGCAAATGCAGCAGTTTTAGCTGTTGTCTCGTGCCCCGGAAACGATCAGGTTACGGCCCCATTGGTGCCCTTTTACATCGATAGCCTTCTACGCGCGTTTCCGATCCACATGTCGCCGCGCCAGTTTCGCCTGGCATTCAAGACCTTGATCAAAGTCCTTTCAAGGCCGAACGCCATGCTTCAGTCCCACTTCAGCCTCTGCGAGACGGTTATGGAACTTGCCCACCAGCGTGTTTTACTAGCCGCCGAGGCGCCACTGGCTCCGCTCCCTGGGGACAACGCCGAGCTCGTGCTCTCCGAGAAGGCTACCCTGATCCTCGCGATGACCGACGCGCTCCCCTTCCTAGCTGAGTCCTTCGAGGACTGGCTGACCACCACAGCCATCGCCCTCAACTCCATCCAGGATCCGACGATGCGGAATGTGGCAAAGGAGCGATTCTGTGGCCTCGCCACAGGCGGCGAATGGGATCCCTGGCAAGTGCCCGTCTTCCTCGCTTGGTGGACTAGTAAGGGTGGGGTTCAAGCTGTACTATATGGCTCTGGCCCTCTTATGGCACCAGAGCCTCTGATGAGCGGCGCGCTGGTGGGCAACAGCGGGACGAATCACGCCCGTCTTTGACCTGTTCTGCGCTGCTTTTTCCCACGACGGTGTCTGTATGACAACTTTCCAAGCATGGTGTAAGGAGTCTGGACGACAGTGGATAAGTGACACTGGGATCGGGGGAGCTGACTGCGACAAATGTACAACCGTGTTAGACGATTCGCGGTGCGATAATGCTTATACCCATTTGATATTTGTACAACAAAAGTCTTCGGGTCTAGCTAGGTTTGAGAGCAAAGCCCGTAAGCGGCATAGTAGGTTCGTTGGTGGCCCTTTGGGGTAGGGAACAATGAAAGATGCTAGGTAGCTATTTTATTCGGTGTCGCATTGCGTTGGGTGTGTATGATGTGGTAAAATGCCATAAAATGTGTTTGAATTGACAAAATTATGGCAAATTGGTGGTGGTGGTGGTGGCAAGTGATTCTAGTTGACCTACGGCCACAGACGGCGAGACAGGGGCATGTAAACAAAAGCCAGGGTGGTACGTGAAGCTGGGAGGAAGCAACAGTTCGGGCAATGGGTTGCGGGGAATCAGTGCGACATTAACTTTTGCTTACTTCACAAATTGAAGTACCCGGAACATCCAGGGGATGCCTCTGGAAGGCGGGACTTCGCCAATATGACGTATGCTGCCGCGCTGGTTCTCTCTAGCGGACGGCTGGGAAACTTTGTTGACGATAGTACGTCTCGCCTGATGCCGGACCCCCCCAGGCATACTTCATGAGCTGACACAATCCGCCGCTTGCGGGAAGCTAAAAGTCAGCCCCTCGTGGCTCTCTCTAGCTTCCTTCCCCGGACCCTCGCCCACCTCCCCTCAAGCTTAAACCAGACCGGCAGGGATTGAACCACTTTGAGTCGAATTGCGAGCACATGCGCTACCGAGGAGCCATATCAACTAGTTGCATCTCGCTCTGCTGATCTCCAGACACCCGCGCCCTGCGGCCGAGCTACCGTCGAAACTTTGACCAAAGGTAGCCAGGTTTGATCAAGTCCCACCAAGCTTGCGCAAGCAGCCCCCCGAATGCAACCAGTGGGCGAGGTCAGGGGCCAGCACGAGGGGGGGTACAGGCGAGATGATGCTTTGTTCTAGGTAGATTCTCTAGGTTCTGGACAGTTTGGCACTGCTCCATGAGAGGCCTAGATCCCTCTGCGTGCACCGATTGCGTGATGTTGGAAAGGGACGATCACCTTCACCCCGCAAGCCAGGAAGGGACTCTGACGGAATTCATGGGGATTCGAAGGTAGCGTCTTTAGTGTAACAAAGGCTACAGTTCACATATATAAAATGTGTCTTCCTCATCCTAGGCCAGGACCTGTAGAAGCATCCGTCCCAGACGCCACGAACCACGAACCACGAACCACGAACCACGAGCCTTGGGCCTATCTTCTGCCTATTTCTCTTTTTTATCAAACCAGGAACTACATCATGTCCTACAATAATAACAACGACAACGATGATGTATGTAGACCACCGCCCGAGGCTGGTTCTATACTAATCGCTCCGGGCAGCTGAACTACGAAGGTGGCAACCAGGCGGTAAGTCGACGATCAAATAGACCCAACTTCCCGCCATTGGCTTCCATCTAACACTCCTCTCTCGCAGCCACGACGTGTTCAGGATCGGGACAACAATGGAGGTTACGGAAACAACCGCGGATCGGATGCCTACGGCAGCAACACAGGCAATAGCAATAGCCGCAGCTCCGGCAACCGTGGCACTCAGGGTGTCGACTATGACGCACAGACCTCGACCAACAGAAACGACTTTGACTTCGACCGCGGGGACAATCTCGACTATAACTCGGGCGGTTCCGGCGGCGCGCAGAGTCGCAAGGGCAATAATGATACCTTCGGCTCCGGCAACACCGGCTCCTCGTACGATGCCGAGAACGACAATCCCAACTGGTCCGACAACAAGTCGTACGGTACGAGGTCCAACAACAACAGTAACAGCAACAACAATAACAACAACCAGAATGACAGTATCTCGGGAAGGATCCTGGACCAAGCGAAGGGGTTTCTCGGTGGCGGCTCGTTGCAGAAGAAGGGCCAAGAGAAGTCTTCAGGCGGCAACTACGGGGGTGACGACGACGAATACTAGCAGCATCTTCTTAGTCCACGCTTCGTAATAACGGTACAGAACGTTTAGGAAAACAGTTCATGCGTGATGTTTTCATTATTTACTATTGTAGTTGCACGTTCTGAGGAATGTCGTAATGGTTCATCTCTAGTAGACCCTCGGGGCTGTCTCCCGTACCATACACATCCAGCCAATTATACGCTCTCGAGTCTCTTCTGTTATGTTGATTTCCCTTCCAGGTGGTGGTTATCGTAACATTGGGGTATCATATTTCGATCTAAGTCACAACGCCGTGCTTTTCCCTTGCCATGACAACTCTAGTGGCCCGCCCGCTCATCACTCACCAGGGCATCCACATCAATCAGCATTCTCATGTCAGCCAAGTCTCGCTCAAAGGAGTCCTCTCTCGGTTCCTCGGCTATGTTCCCTCCAAACCAAAACGCCTCATCGTTGATGCCGGTACCGAAATCCGCACCTCCAGGATGTAGCTGAGGATCCACGGGCATTAGAGACTGCTCTGGCGTAGCAACAGCCAGTGTCTCAATGTCATTTTCGCGGTGCCCGTTGTTGTGTACTTTTTGCACATGCACGTTAAGGTCGTGGTACCGAATGAAGCCGGCCCTACACCCAATCTCCGTGCAAAGAAGATTCCGCTTATTGGAACTGGTGGCGCCTGACAGGTCCTTGATAGCATTTGCATCCCTCGTCGGGTCGGGATATACTGTCGGAGGGCGTTTTTTACCGAGATGGATAAACCGGATGTGCTCCTCTAGCTTCATCTTGCTGATAAAGGCACTAAAGAATCGTTAGTCTAGTAGAACGGCGAGATTTGCTAGCAGTGGCAAGAAGCAGCAACTCACTCTCCACAGCCTTCCTCCATCCAGTTCCAGTCGGCAATGTCCTCGCTCCAGTCAAAAGTGTCGACTTGCCCGCAGACGAAACGGTGGCCCTCATGCGCAGTCTTGATGTGGGCGTTCAAGTTGGCTACCTTGACAAATTTCTTGGGGCAGCCTTCCCACGTACAGGCAATCGTCTTGCGATCCTCAACTGGCTTGCGATCCTCGGGCGGTTTGCCGCTGTGCAAGGCGTCGACATGCTTCTCCAGGTCCCGCTGGCCAGAGCATTTCTTGTCGCAGAAGGGGCATCCGACATGCATCTCGCGAACGTGGGCTTGGAGAAGTTGCAGGGTCGTGAAGCCAGTCCTGCTGCCGTCCTCACCTTCGTCCTCGCACTCGTCACACCAGAACTTGGGCTCGCCGTGCTCACGCTCCACATGCCTCTTCATTGCGTTTGGGGAGTCGAATCCCTCGCCGCAGCCGTCGGTGGCGCAGATATAAGGGTTTTGCCCGAGGTGTACCGTTCGTATGTGCCGTTGAAGAGTTTGATGCTTGCGAAAGCTCTGGTCACAGCCTTCGTAGCCAGTGCATCGGAATCGGTTGGCGCCTTCGTGCACGGCGGCATGGCGCCGCAATCTGGTTCCAGTCAAGAAGGACTTGTCGCAGCCAGGTTCTTCACAAACATATTTGCGTTCCTGAGTGTGCGAGCCCTTGACGTGTTGTCTTAGATGCTTCTCTTCCATGTACGATTTGTCGCAACCGGGCTGTTTGCATTTGAAGGGGCGATCTGCACAAGTTCAGGTCAGCGCGACTGTAGGAGAAGACCAGGTACGATTTTGAGGATCAGACCATTGCTGTGAGACCGAAGATGCGCTGTGAGGCGGGCAGGACGATTGAACGTCTTGCTGCAGCCGGGCTCTGGACATTGAATAGTCTTCAAGTCGGAAGGGAATTTGCGCCCGGCTCGTGAGGTCGTCGAGGCTGCTATCGAGGTAGCGGCGGTATGTGCGGGTGGTTCGTTCGAAGCGGCAGAGTGGCTTGTCTCGCTAAACAGGGACTCGTTGTCATCTTGGGAGTCTTTTAATTCGGGGTCCCAGGCGATTTCCCCTATGGATGTTGCGTCATATGTATTGTCTGCAAGAGAATCTGCGTTGGTTCGGCGGTTAGATCGGAGTAAGAACGAAGACAAAACGGTTCCAACGCACCTTCTACTCCGGACAAATCGCTGTAGAGTTTCTTTCGAGGGCCCATGAGGGCATTTACCTCGGCCTTTCTCTTCATTGTTCTGCGCTATGGAGTGATTGCATGACGAAGAAGCTGGAGGGAGAAACAGTAGCTCGGAGGCTACGGCGGGCCTTCCGACCACCAACTTTTTTTGTGGGAGTACCGTCGTCGCCCACCACATATCGATTATCAGTTTATCTTATCGCTATCCACTACCAAAATCACGTGCTCATCTACACTTAGTACACGAAGATTAGCCGAGGGACCTTCCAAAACGTTCCGGCAGCCTTCCCTGAGCTTTTCGGCCGAAAAAAGTTGAAGACAAAAAAAAACAAAGGGGACAGCTCCGCTGCTTTCTTGTTTCTGCCTGCCCAAGTCCCAACCACAAGCTTTCCTGAAGCGTTCCGAAGGTCAACATGTCTGATTACGGTGATGACGGCGGCGACGTCCAGTGAGGACCCCCGAAAATGGCCTCCCCCAAACCCATGGCCAAATTTTCATACCCCTCCCCCTCCTCCTCTGACCTTTCTTTGCCTTGCTATTGCCAGTACAAGCGCCATGCTAATCAATCCTGCACCACAGCGACGAGCCCGCCTACGAGGAGGAAGCTGATGAGTTCTACGAGCCGGAGATCGAACATGAAGAGGGAGCCGACGGCGACACTGCCGGCGATGCAGGCAACGACGACGAGCCCAAATTCGATACCATTGTGCCTGTTGGAGACCCCTCTGCTGTAGCAAACCACACCAAGGGAAGCGCTCAGCAGATCCGAGACAAGAAAATCCCAAACGGCCAGCGGAGCACCACCCCATTCATGACCAAATACGAGCGCGCCCGCCTCATCGGCGTCCGGGCTACTCAGATCAGGTATGAAATGCCTTCGGTGACTTTTTAGATGTGAAACGGAGAACTCTTGGTAGATCAGAAATTAACGCGGATGGATGTATAGCATGAACGCCCCGGTGCTTGTCGATCTAGAGGGTATGACTGACCCTCTCGACATCGCGACCAAGGAGCTCAAGGAGAAGAAGCTCCCTCTCGTCGTCCGCCGGTATTTCCCCGACGGATTGTGAGTTATCCCGACCTCTCAGCCCGCTCACAGACGCGTTCTAACTCTGGGCGCAGCTACGAGGACTGGACTGTTGAGGAGCTGATCCAGTAACTTTACTGGCTCCCTCCGCCCTCACAACCCCTTTCCTTTTGGGATAGGTCGGTCAGCTCGAGAATTTAGCTTAAGCGAGGCGTTTTCGGATACCCACCATTGCTTGCTTTGAGATCGGAAACGACCTCTGGAAAATGGGAATCTATACGGCAGGTTGAGTTCCTCACGGAGTAAGATAGACAATCTGAATTGAGCAGCCTAGTTGTACTCGTTGTTCACTTAGCCGCCTTGTGCCCGTGCTTAACTTCGCGGGGGAGTCATGCTATGTCTGCTTTTGGGAACTAATGCATGGTGGTCAAGGGGAGACTTTCCGATACTCGAACGATGCATCGGCCACCCCTATTGGTTACCCCTCCTGGCTGAACTCGGATAGAGAGGTGACCAGAAAAGACCAGCGGGTCAGGACATCTGTTCAAGACACGAACGAGTTCCTCGAATCTCTTGCACGGTGAGCTCCCAAGGGCCCACGTGGGCCCCGGGAGCTATATCACGGCGAACAGGTTCTGCAGCGAGTCCGTCTGGCCGCAATCATCGAAGGGTGATCTCTTCTTTCTACGTCCTCATACACAAAATCTCCCTCTCGATCCCTTTTTCGACTCTTCGTCTTCTTCACCTAGTGCTGCTGCATCTTTCCCCGTACGCCCCTTGCTGTTTCTAGCGCTTTCCGTGGTTCTCGCGGAGCCGTGAGGTCTCGCCCGGCATCCCCAACCTTTTCCTAGGACAATTCAAGTGGGCAGAATGCTTTGTTTGCAGCAAGGTGCGTGCCGCACAGCTGTCCACGCCTGTCTGTGCCTTGTCTCTCACAACCATCTGCTCCCGCTGGCCAAGATTGGTTAGATAAGACGCCTGGGACCGAGTGCTGTGGGCCGTGGGCTGACATTGCAACGGCTGCCTGCCTCCCTCCTGCCGCGCACCCGGGTGAGTCCTTTGCGTGTACTCGGGTACCGAAAACGAGGCGGGGCACAGCAATGGGGGTGGCCAGTGGAGGTAAGCAAGGCAAGTACTCGCTTCAATCCAGCAAACGGTTGTCGCATTACGCACCCTCCCGGAATCTTGGCGATCACCAATAAAAGGCACGCCACCGACCCAACATCGTGGAAGCAGGCTACCAACACTGGAGCGCGGGTTCGAGATGGCTACATGCAAGACGATGTACGGGGAAGTTTGAGTGCAATTTTGAACCAATGTCGGTGTCGGCGAAAAAGCATGTCCAAGATGTGTCGAGGCAACCTGCCCCCATCTTGAATCCGTCACTCCAGGAGCTTGATCAATCAAGGAGGAAGGGAAAGGGCGCCAAGCACTTTAGGAAGAGCCAGCCGATCCTCCCGGCACAGCACACTAAGCAGCGCAACACAGATCTACAACGAGCGAGGCCAACGCCAACTTACTGGATGGCTAGACTCTCTATTTGTCGGCAGGCGCAACACTGATGTCGACCCCGGACTTCCCCTAGAGGGTTGAAGAGGCTGTCGTTGTCCGTAAAGTCACGATGGAGGAAGCTGATGCCTACCCTCGCTAGCGCTGTCGTCGATGACGTGCGTTAGCCTTCCCGCCCTCGCGATCCTGTGGGCCGCTACTGCTGCTGGCATGCCTAAGCGCCAGGGTAGTTAGCCAAAGAGGGCGGGCGGGGACCCGAGCAATCATCGACGAGCCGAGAAGGGCCGGCAAGGAGCCGGCGGCTTCGTTTCCGCGGCGCGGCTGTTCGGACCCGTCAAGTTGGGCGGCGCGGCCGGCAAGCGTGCATGCCGGCTTCGCTTTCCAAATCACTCCGAGAGGCCAGGGCCGCACGTGTGGTTTTAGGTTTCTATTGTATAACGATACACGGTAATCTAAACACCATACGCGGCCGAGACGGTTTCTTTTCTGCCAGTCCGAGTCCGGAAGGACCCTGGTCGAGGACGATTAGAGTCCCAAGTCGCCGTTCCTGTAATACAAGGTAAGGTGGTAGTTCGCCCTCTGCCGAAGGGTATTTCTTCCCTGCTATCCTCCTCCCTCTTCCCCGCAGTACGCCTGTGAAGATTGCAAAACAAACGCAGCGCAAGAACCAATCATGCCGATACTGTACTTCCCTGCAAAAAAGTCTTGGCGTACCTAATGCATAAGGACGATGATGTACGTCGAAGCTCTGATGGCCATGTCTCCATCGAGATGCAACTGACAAAAACACACCACCAACGCCGGGCAGGCGCATGGGCACCGCCAAGTGATTTTCCGCTTGTCCTGGAGCCCGCACCCCGTTCACTCACTCCTCGTCGCTCGGCACAGCGCTGCTTTCTCCATTGGTCTGGCCGCCGCCGCCATTGGAATTCGATACCAGCTTGATCCGAGTCGGTCCGCTGGTGCTCGGCTGGGGGGTGGCGTTGGTCGAACCCGGCGCAGGGCTGTCCTTGGGCGACGAGTCCTCGAGTTCGCCCAGCTCGGGATGATCGCTCAGCTCTTTCTGGATCGCAGCCTTGAAGAACTCCTATAATCGTGGTCAGTGTCATCCGCAAACCGCATAGCAAAATAATGTCAAGCAAATTGGAGAGAAGGACGCTTGGGGGGGAAGGAGGGGCTCACCTCCATGAGGTTGGCATCCGAATAGAGCCAGCTGCCATCTTCGTTGAACGTCCTGCAGTTGTCGACGAGAAGCTGCAGATCTTTCTGCATATCGCTCATGTTGCTGTACTCCTCTTTCTTGATCTTCTTTTGGATGTCATTCATGCAGATCGGGTTCTTAATGATGACATAGTAGTCTCCCCAGTCGCGCTTGGGCGGAAGCTTGATGAAAGGCGGAATGATGGGCCTTGGCTCCGGCTTCTCGGCATCTTTGTCGTCGCCGTCCTCCTCGGGATCGGGCTCGACATCGACCTTGAGCGCGCACATGCCGTCGTAAACGGCCCGTAAGCTCTGCTGCAGCTGAACACGGACTTGCGGGTTAACGCGAGGGCTAGCTTCCACGGGCACAGCCTTCGGCCGTCCAAGGGGTCCGCGGCGCTTCTTGGCCGGGGGCTCGTCCTCCCCGTCTTCAGCCTTCCTCTTCTCCTGGTTCTTACTGCCTGGCTTGCGGCCCCGTTTCTTGACTGGGGTCTCGACCTCCTCTGTGCTAGCGCGGCTCGCCACGGGTGAGGTGTCGAGCGAGGTATTTGTGACAGCGAGGCGCTTAAGCTTGTTGGCTTCACGCTTGTCCTTGCTAGCCTGCTTCCTGGCAGCAGCAGCTTCAGGGCTGTCTTCGTCATCATCAACCGCCATAAGCCACTGCTCCTCGGTTAGGCCATCGTCGTACTTCACCTTTGTACGCTCACGAGCACCACGTCCAAGGATAACCTCTGCTTCTTCCTCAACCTGGTTGCCTTCGTTGAGGTAGATGTCGGGCAGCTCGTCATCCGTCATGAGACGCGGCACGTTCTTGCAGCCAGGAGCGTTTCCGTAGGTGGGGTCTCGATTACGCTCTTCATCCAGCTTCTGGAAGACCGCGAGTTCGTCATCGCTACGGGCAAGGATCATGTTCAGTTCTTCGTCGTCCATCTCTTCTTGCTCGCCGTTCTCGGCCAAGTCGGCAGTCTCAAGAAGAGTTCGCAGCATGGCTTCACGATCAGTTTCCGACGACTTGTTGTCAAAGCGACCGGCCTGGATGACCTTGCCATCTAGGTCAAGCTTGTAGCGGGCACGCTCCAAGATCTTCTCCTCGACTGACGAAGAGCTGATCAGGCGGAGAATGCGCACCTCGTTCTTCTGACCAATTCGGTGAGCACGATCCTGCGCCTGCAAGTCCTGGTGAGGATTCCAGTCGGAGTCGTAAATGATGACAGTATCGGCCGTCTGCAAGTTCAAGCCCAGACCACCGGCACGCGTGGACAACAAGAACATGAAGTATGGCGAATCTGGTCGGTTGAAATCGCGGAGCAGATCCGAACGCTCGTCTGCTTTCGTCGTACCATCCAGACGAAGATACTGAACGCCGCGGAATCGTAGGAAGTCCTCCATAATGTCCATGATGGCCGTCATTTGGAAGAACATCAAGACACGATGGCCGGACGCCTTGTATTTCGGCAGAATGCGATCTAGGAGCTCGAACTTGCCGGCAGACCGCCAGAGCAGGTCGTTGCTGATGTTCATCGGGTTCATCTGGTTCTCGACCTCGTCGAAGACGAAGGGGTGATTGCACAGCTTTCGCAGCTGCATAATCATGTTGCTCAGGCCGCGAGCGCCAGCCTTTCCGCCCTTGCCGTCGCTGACCATAATCTTGTTGTGTGTGACCATCTGTTTGTAAAGACGAGACTGCAGTGCCGAGAACTTGCACTTGATGACCTTTTCGGTCTTGTCGGGGAGGTCCTTTTCGACATCCTTCTTGAGACGACGCAGCAAGAAGGGCCGTAGCACCTTGTGCAGACGACGAATGACGAGAATCTGCTCTTCTTCCGTGAGGTCCATCTTGTCTTGACCACCAGTGTTGGCGAAGGGCGTGTTGAACCACTCATCAAAAGTCTTGGACGACTTGAAGATGTTGGGAAGAACGAAGTTGAGCATGGCCCAGAGCTCGGTAAGGTTGTTCTGTAGAGGCGTACCCGTGAGAATGAGTCGGAACCGAGTGCTGTAGTACTGCTGGATTGTTGCACTGAGCTTCGAGTTCGAGTTCTTCATGCGATGACCCTCGTCGATAATCATGTGGAACCACTTGATCTTGCTGAGGAGAGGGCGGTCCTTGATGATGTACTCGTAGGTCGTGAGCAGAACCTGGAACTTGCCCTGGCGAATCTTCTCCTGTTGGATCTTTCGGGCGTTTGGCGGTCCCTTGTAGACGACCTTGGTGACCGAAGGCGCCCACTTCTCGAACTCAAGAGTCCAGTTAGTGAGCGTACTGAGCGGAACGATGACCAAGTAAGGGCCGTTTTGCAGTTTCTTCTCGATAAGGTAAGTGACGAGAGAGATGGTTTGAATGGTCTTGCCGAGACCCATCTCGTCGGCCAGAATACCATTGAGGTTGTTGTTGTAGAGCGACAGCATCCACTGCAGACCCTTGATCTGGTATTCTTTTAGGGTGCCTCCAACCAGAATGTTGGCTTGCTGGGTGACCTCTTCCTTAATGCGGTGAGCAACAGCATAGTAGTCGATCTTGCGGCTGCTGTCCTCCTCGCCGTCGTCATCGTCGTCACTACTCGCCTCTTCGGGCAGCTCCTGGACATCGTCTCCGTACCGCTCGACGGCCTGTCGCTGTTGGACACGAACTGAGGACGCGAGCTGCTTCAGGAAGCCATCTGTCTGCCTCAAGAGATGGGTGATGCGAGTATCCTTCGCCTGGTCGAGCAGCTTCAGGTAAGCTTCTTCATCGTCAGCCTTCAAAGCCTGGAGACGCTGCTTGGCAGTCCTCTCGATCCTCTTCTGCTCTTCCTTCTCGATGTTGACGTGCTGGTGCGCCATGAGGCGGCCAAGCTTCTGCATTTTGGTGCGCTGAAGAACGCTGGCGCCCTCGATCTCAGCCCGTCGCTGCTGGACGGCGTGCAAGAACTCGTTATGCTTCTTGCGTTCCATGCCGACGCGCTTCTCACGCTGGTCCTTCTCTAGCTTCTCGGTGATGCGGGCCTCCCGGACACTCTGCTTCTTCATGCGCCGGTAGAGGCTGCGGTTGGTGGTCATTGCCAGGTTATCATAATGCAGCATCTGCTTCGCAATCTTATCCCGTAGCGCGCGCTGCTTCGAATAGAGAGCAAGAGACTTCATCTCGATGATGGCCTTTCGCTTGGCAGTGTCGTCAGCCACAAGAACATCCTTGGACGTGTCCCAATGGGCGAGGTTGCCGGGGAGGCTCTTAAGCTCCGCATATCGCGCGCTCATCCGATTGAACACTATCTTCTCGCGACTCGCCCGCACCTGGTCGAAGTCGATACCGGCAGGGAAGAGACCGGGAATCATCACGCGCTTGTCGCGGCGAACGTAGTCGAAATAGCTGATGCTCTTCTTCACATGTGTCTCGTATGGATCCCTAATGTACTTGAAGGCATGGGCTTTCCCGGCAGTAGATGCGTCTTCTGTCGCGGGTTCCACGCCATTCGAGCCGGACTTGGAGCTCTCCTGGGCAGCTAATGCCGCAGCAGCGTGAGCCTGCTCAATTATATCAGCCTGGCGGCGGGCACGGTGCTCGAACATGGCCTTCTGGAGTTGGATAGGGATGCCGGCATTCTTTCCCAGCATTTTAAATGCATGAATCTGAGTCCGCAGCAATTGCAGCTGCTGTTGGGTGAAGTGGTTGGGACCGCCACCTGATGGCACTGGCGAAGCTCCGGTGGACGAGGCAGTCGGTGCAGGAGCCGTGGTCGGGGTAGCCGAAGGGCCGACGGCAGAGTTCGGGGTAGGCTGCGGCGCCGGGGCGCTGGCTTGCTGGAGAGGCGGTCCCCCCTGGGCGCCATTTACTGCACCATTCGCGCCATTCTGCTGCGCGCGCATCTGCATTTGCTGCTGCTGCTGCTGCTGTTGGAGAAAGGCAGTTTGTTGTTTGCGCATCTCTTGCTGGCGCTGGACGGCGGCTAGGATACGTGCCGTCTTCATCAACTCGGGGTCGGTATCGGGGGTGCCTTGCTTCTTGAGCTGATGGTATTTCTGCGACAGAGTTAGGGTTGGCCCAAATCGATTGCAAGCAGGCGCAAGACGAGGCATTGAAGGATGCGAAGGGATGGGAGGTGGCATACCATGTAAACCTCCTGGATCTGTTGCTGGGTCATGCCCGCGGGCAAGGCCGAGCCTGGGTGTTGCACCGCAGGCGGCGCCTGAACACTAGCCATGTTGACAGCGAGGTGCAGGTGCGATAATTCGGAGGTGTGGCGACGAAGCGTTTACAACTCGTGCATATCTAAGGACGTCACGACAGACGAAGGTGGCAGCGGGCGCAAGGGCGATGCAGCTTTGGATGGGGTGTTGTCGCAAAACGAGTGACCTGGACCAATGCGCGGCGCGTCGAGGTGCGGAGGTGGTCAACACGGGGAGCGGCGCTGCACTAGGTGTGGGACGACGTCGGGTCGCGGGTTCGGGGCGAGGTGCACGTTGGGCGCGTTCACGGAACGAGGCTCGAGGGGCCTAGGTTGAGGTGTACAGCCGCGCCGGGTTTGAAGGCCGCGGGTGCTCACGTCGCTGATGTGCGCGTGGGGGAAAGGCTGGAGACCAAGTAGGGCGGACGTGCAAAAAAAAGTCAAAATGAAGAGACAATCGGAAGGGACGCGAAAAAGGGTGGTCGCCCGATCCGAAAAGCCCAGAAATCGTGCGGACCGTTTGGGGCCAACGATTTATCGATGGGTTCGATGGCCGCAGACGGGGTTTGGCGATTTTTTTGATGCGCGTGGTCGCCTCTTGATGATGGGAGAGGGTGAATCTTGTCCGTCGATGGGGGGAGAGGAGCCAGCCTGGGAAGAGCCAAAATTGTGGGTGCCTCAAAAATTTCCGGCTGCCTCAGGCCGCAAGGACCCACTGTAAGCCGCTCAGGCCACTCCAGCGCAGGCCAATCAAATATGCGCCGGCGCCAACGCGTCCGGGTTTTAGCAGGGATGTGTAACGCAACGCAGGCACCACGGTGCACGCGAAGGTCCGCGTGCCCTGGCTAGCAACGGCAGCCAAGCTCGGTCTCTCCCAGATAGCTTAACTACGCTATAAAGAGGCTACCCGAATCAAGAGACTCTCTCTTATGCAACAGTGCCTTGGCTACTTCTAGTATTTATTTATATATATGTATTTAGGGGGCATCCGAGCCGGTACGCGGTAGCGCCCGCCACATGGAGATATCTAGTCTTAATTCGTTGGTATCAAATCTTCAAGGAAAAAAAAAGCCTACCTTGCCAGGGCCTCATCTTTTCACCCGCTTCTTGTCGCGGCCGTCTTCTTCGTCGTCGCTGAGCTCTGCGTACTGAGTCACGGGCTGCGTGTCTTTCCAGGCCTTGGTAAACATAGGGTCGTTCTTCGCGACCTCTGCATACTTAAGAAGTGCCTCCCGGGGGTCCTCGTGAAGCATGTGGCTGAGGGGGATGTTCTCAGAAACGTGCTTCTCGTCTGGCTGGCTCTTCATGAAGGGGGTGATCTTCTGCGCCTGTGGCAACATGGCCTCCTTGGCCTTTCCTCCTCTCCGGCCCTGCCCGGCACCGCTGCCTGGCGTCACAATGGAGTCGGCCGAGATGGTCTGGTCCATGGTGAGCGACGGGTCGTCGTCGATATGGCGCTTCTTGGGAGCGCGTGACATGACATCAACGGCGCCACGATGCGACATGTTGGGGTTGTAGAGCACATGCGTCTCTCCATTCTCGGACCCTGTGATGATTTGGTTCAGCTTAGGATGCCAGTCAACGGTGATTAGCGGCGACCCAGGGGTGATGGGCGTGACATGCTCGGCCCTCAAGTTACCAGGGTTCAAGATGTGCAGGTGCCCACTGCCCGAGCCGGTAATGATGGCCGTCGAGTTGGGAGAGTACTTGATGTTCGTCATGGGGTACCTGTCAGAGGTTGAAGCATGGTCAACTTTGACGAGGGCTTCTTTGAACTTGCGCGTATCCCAGAGCTTGATCATGCCATCACCGCCTCTCGTAACCACCATCCGCCCGTCAGAGCTGATATCCAAACCTCCCGTCCACGTCCCCGGTTTGTGTGCATCCCGAATCTCAGCCGAAGGCCTCGTGAATGGCGCGTTTCCGCTGTACATGACAAGAGAGCCGTCCAGAGCTGCGGCGACAAGAACATTACCACCTCCCTGCGCAGGGGCACCCCAAGCCACCGCGGTCATCCTCGTGCGCCCTGCGGCACCGGCCGCCTTGGACTTGAAGACAACAATGTCCTTTTGGCTTCTCTTATTGTTGACATCCCAGATGCGCAGCGTGCTGTCTGACCCTGCCGTCACGCAGATGTTCTGGTCGCCCGGGTGCCACGCTCCCGTCGCGACTTCGCCAACATGGCCTTTCGTATGGTGCATGTCGCGCAAGTACATGTCGCCTTTGACAAACTCAGTCAGGATGTCTCCATCTCTTGACATAATCTTGGCCTGCGGGTGTGCTGTAACGCAGAGGAACACGGCTCCAGAAAAAGGACTAAACGAGAGGTGGTGGATCGGGTGAGGGTCGGAGGAAACCGCGGCTTTCTTGGATTCCCACGGGTCTACGCTCTTGAAAGCTCGGAGGGTAGTTATCGTCATGGCTGAGAAGTCGTGGAGCTTGATGTTGCAGTCAAGAGAGCCGGTGACCAGCCGGCCACCCGAGGGGTCTAGGGCAACCGTGGTGACGGCTCGCTCGTGTGTCCGCAGGACTAACTCGTGCGAAACGGGATATTCGTCGTCGTCGTCGTCGTCGTCGGATGAGTCGTCGTCGGAATCGGAATCAGAGTCAGAGCCCTTCTTCGCCTCGACCGCATTTGTTGCCACGGGCCTGTCGACTTTTCGCCTGCTCTGCTCGATCTGGGCCGCGATGTTTGCCTCTTTAGATGTCTTGCCGAATGAATTAGGGAGAAATGCGCGCATCGGGTCATCGTCGGCGAGAACGGGCTCGTCGACCTCGAAACCGTCGCTGTCGCTCATTTTGCTGCTGCTCAAAAGGTGGATGGGGTTGTAAAAGGGAGGAAAATAATGACGAGCCACGAGCCGCGCAAGCTTAGGTTAAGTCGTAGCACACCAGTAAAGCGGTGCCCCAGTGCCACCGGACTCAATGACGTTCCCCAGGTCTAAACATGGCCTTTTCCCCGCAAAAAAAACCCCCACGAATATACCATCCCAATAGGTCGGGAAAGTTGATGGCAGCTAAGTCACTTTTATACACGTATCCAGCTAAGGTGCGTTGCGCAGAGGCATAGTTGGGTAGATGCAGCAGGTGAAGCGCCAATATCTCGCCCCAGCAGCTGCACGAGCCTCCCCCGTCTCATCTCGGGCTTTGAGATTAGCAATGAAGCTGTATCGCGTAGCAATAAACCATTAAGTGGCGGTCGGTCCGATAAAGTCTACCTCTACCAGGCCTGAGCACCCTTTCCATGCATGATCCAGCCTGTTAGTTAGAGAGCCAGACTTGGGACGGAAGCTACAGGATATGAGGCGAGATGAAAGCGCTAGCAACCGTCATAGCCACTCACGCTCACAGGCCTCGCGAGTTGCATTCAGCAACTCTCAACTGCTTGTGCCTTCGCAGCTTCCATCCGCTTTTGCTCTTCTAGCTTCATTTTTTCCTGGATCCGGACCCTCTCTGGCACGACCTTCTCCCGTGCTGCCTCAATCTTCCAGCTAGGGAGCCTATCCTTGCCTAACGCCCTTAGGGTCGCGAGTTCCACGAGACTATAATTGCCGTCCTCTCGGTTAAAGTTGAAAGGCTCCTTGAGAGAGACAGGCGGATTAGTGATGATTCGCAGATGGCGCTTCGCGTTGCTTGCCGCCGAGTGGAGCATCAGAGGGTGGAGGAGATAAACATCTCCTACGTTGCCGGCCGCTTCAACGAAGTGGGAGCATGTTCTAGCCAGGTCGCTGCACCGTAGGAGATTCTTTTCTTGGCAAAAGTTCGGTTCTCCTCTTGGCGTCATTCTCGGCGATACTCCTTGCGGGTTGTCATGGAGGTGTTTTGCGATTTTGGGGATGGCCTCGGGGCATATGACGGTGCCTCCTGCTTCTGAGACAATGTCGGTGAACAATGGCGTCACTAACAGGCCCTGCTCCGGGCTGTCCAGAAAGTGAATGAAGAAGTCACCATCGACATGCCAGCCCTCTAACCCATGCGGAGGCACTGGCTTCCCCTCGCCTTCCGCGGTGCCCAGATTCACGATCAACGAGTCTCTCCAGACCCTGGATTGCTCCACGATCCTGTCTTCTCCGCCGCAGAGCTCACAGATCGCGGCCCAGGCTCTGGGAGCAAACTCGGACGCGTCAAACGTGTTGTGGGAAGGCATATTTGTGCGAAGCCGAGTCCAGGTACTCTTGTCGTCCGGCGACATGCCCAGCCTGGTCCAAACGTCCTTTGTCACTGCCTCCGCCTGCTCCCTTGTGAAAGCCCCCGGGATCCTATGTCGCCTGTGAGCTTTGCCCTCCGGATATGAAAACAGTGACTCACTTAATCCAACCATGCTGGATGAAGTGCTCTTTCTCCTCGGGCGTAAGAACCGATGCTGGCGCCATAGTGGAAGCGCAAGCTCGTTACGTATAATAATAGTAGACGATAGTACAAATTATCTTACCCCCAGAGAGACAGCAGGCTGTAAGCCACTGTAAGGAAGTCCAGCCTAGGGAGTGCGATCTACATCTTGGAAGAAGGGGAGTCAAGGTAGTTCCACTCTCTCTCCAGTTTATATACTTGGAGCGTGACCAACAGCGGAAAGGCGAACGTGTTAGTGATGCGGGGAAGCGTCCCCGAACCCAAGAGAGAACTGTGGTGACTGTATCCCATTGGATACCCACTGCGATCTCGGCCAGTACGGCGCTGACACGCCTGTGGTCGTCTCCAAATAGTCCGGCATGATGCCGCCGTGTGACCTAGTTCTTGACAAGCCGGTATACAGCGAAGTCGATAAAATCAAAGAGACATAGTCAAGACCCACCGACTCAATGATGAGAGCCGGCTTGTGGTGCCTTTTCAATTAGCATATTACTGTCTCCTTTATCTTGCATACTCTTCTTCTAGGCATTTAGCACCCTTGGCGAACATGCTGGCTGGCAATACGAATGATCAAAGCTTCAAACATCCAAAGCTGGGGGGGAAGGCAAGACCCAGATAAGTGGGGCATCTGAATGGTCGGCCGTCGAGAGGCCGAAACACCGACTACGGTGCTAAGAAATAATGATTCGGCGTGCTCCTCGCGGCAACCCTCGCCCCATCCGACACCAGTAACCGACACCAGGCCATCCACAAGATGCAGTCAGATCTCGACCACGAAGAGGAGTACTTCTCTGAAGAGGACTCGGACTTTGCGCCGGAGGACGCGAGAGGCGACGCGTCCGCATCCGAGGACGAAAGCGCTGAGGGCGAAAAGGCGGCAACCACCAAAGCAAAACGGCAGGCCGGCGATGCCGAGGCGGAGGATGCTGGCTTCGACAACTCGGGAGACGAAGGCATCATAGCGAAGGGGAAGAAACGGCGGAGGAAGAACAAGGACAAGGATGGAGAGGTGGCGGCGACGGCGAATGGCGGCGAGGATGGGGAAGGGGAGACGGCCTTGATCAAGACGCGAAGCATGCGCGCTGTCGAGTACGTGGTACTCTCGCACCTTGAGAGAGAGATGAAAAAGCTGATCGTCATAACTACAGGAAATCCGAGCGCCGAATAGCAGCAGCCAGCGGCCCCGTTACAATCAACGTCGATGCGGTATGGGCTCAGATGATAAGCGGCGAGGCAGCGCCTACTGCCAGCCAGGGCGGCAACGAAGAAGCAACGATCCAGCCCGATCAAGGGGCCTCAGCCGTACAGGATTTGCAACAAGATAACGCAGAACCTTCCGAAATGATTCGCATCAAGCGCACATACAACTTCGCTGGCCAGGTCCACACTGAAGAGAAGCTGGTGGCACGCGACTCGGCCGAAGCGAAGCTCTACCTAGCCTCACTGGGGGAAGACGCTGCTGTCGCCTCCGTCGACCCCGAATCTTCCCCGAAACGCATGCCGCGCAAGGCGTTTCGGTCGATCTTTGAGCCCATCACAGACCAGACCATGCAGCGGACTGATCTCAACCTGGGCATGACGGCGCGGCTGCAGATGCGGGAGCAGGCCAACAAGGAGAATGCCAAGAAGCTCAACACGGTCGAGAAGAGCCGGATGGACTGGGCAGGCTACGTGGACAAGGAGGGCATCAAGGACGAGCTCGAGCTAGCAAGCAAGAGCAAGGCATCATATACGGCCCGCCAGGACTTTTTGGCCAGGAGCGAAGCCATCAGAGAGGAGGACGCCTGGAAGGCAAGGCAGGCTACACGGGCGACTTGAGGTCCAAAACGAGGGTTGCGCTTTATGAGCCAATGGTCTGTAAGTGGGTTATGGATTGGGCATTCGAGAGCGGCGTTAGGCATAGACAATACCCTCCAATGGAACTTGGCTTTTGTTCACGGAAATCTTTGCAGAATATATGGGCCAAATATGCGGCGATGGTCTAAATTAGTACCCAGCAGTGAGCCTGCGCGGTCAAAGTGCCCTCATAGCTTCGACTCTCCTTGGCCAGGGGCAAGCAAGGCAATCTCCTGGAAGGGGAGCTCTAGATACTTGAATACAAAGTGAAACCTGCACCATCATCAGCGTTCGGCGTTAGCAAGGGGAGGAGCCACATCGTCCAACTCGTACCTGTCACTCCCAAAGAATGGCTCTGAAACTCCCTTTGAGTTTGTCACCCACAGCCACGGAGCTCCAAACGCCCCGTGGTCCAGCGCTTCTTGCGTCGAAGCCTTGAGAGCATCCTTTATCTCTTGGGACGTGGCGCCTTGGATGATAGCCTCGACGTCGGCGGGTGTGAACAGGAGCTTGCCGCCGCTAGCGGTTCCGTGACCCCGGAAATCGACCGGGACCTCGCTCAGCGCCTTGGCCACGGCCGGCAGCTTGGTCAGATTCACGTTGGGCGGCGCCCAGTACTGGTCGAACAGGTAGAGCACGACCGTCTCGAAAGTCGCGCTCGGGTAGTGCTGCTTGATGTAGTGCATGGCTCTCAGGGGCTAGCCGTAGACGTTCAGTAATCTTTACACGACAGCGCACCCCTTGTGAAGTTGGCGGGACACCACACTGGGAGGAGGGGGGAGGCATACCACAACCGTCACGGCATGCCCAAAGAAATCCTCGGGCATTTGGACTGGTGGATTACCGACTCGCGCTATGGCTCGTCGCAGGTCGAACATGCCATACTTGGCCTTGGCGGGGAGGGTCGCCGGTGGTTTGTTCCCTATACGAGGTTATTAGTATGCCAAACCCCACCATGGATAGGCATTGGAAGCCTCGTCCTCACCAGTGGCATGGTTCACAGCGCCGAGTAAGATGGGGTGATATCTAAGGTAGATATTGGGTTAATTGTGTCCCGAGCACCGCCGCTTCGAAGATCTCTGGGATAGGGCACCCACTCAACCTCTACGCCGTGAGACGCAAGGAGATCTCGGTTCCTCTGAAGGTCGAGAAACCCCACGTAACTGTAAAACGAAGCTACGGCGGCGGCCCATGATTAGCGCTCAACCGCCATGCAGGGTTTCCTCTCGTTGGATGCTCACCAAGGTCAAAGTAGCAGTCGATGCGGCGACCCATGTTGCCGGCCGTTTCGGGAAACAAAACTTTAGGACAGAATTGCGTGATAGTGATTACATGCACCGGGAGACAAGGCTTCCTATGATGTATCCTCTCGATGCACTGGCTAGTGGCATGCCAGCTAGTTCACCCTGCCTTGTGACAGGCGCATGGTGGAGGATGTGCCGAGGTCGAGGGGAGCTCGGCCCCACTTATTGGAATCTGGGGTAAGGCCTGGCCTGGCCTACCGGCCTCACCTAGCTTTATCCAAGGTCTAGGGATCAGTAATCACGCGAACATTGCTGACGATCATCCACTTTCGGCAAGGGAGGCGAGATATAAAGCCTCTGTGCCAGTTTGCGGTTGGGGCCAGGAAGTTCGAGGCAATGAGATGTGTGGATCTTGTACAAGCATCTCTAGGCCATGATGGACATCGAGAAAGTAGCCCTCGTAGTGGGCGCATCCAGGGGCATTGGTCGACAGGTTGCTATTGACCTTGCAAAGAACGGATATGCCGGTAAGGCTTCCCATGCTAGATCTGTGAGAGTCGTTCAACCCTAAAGCCGATCCTCGCCTTTAGTTGTCGTAGCGGCCAAATCGACGAGCGATGCAGCCAAGGTCCAGCCTTTCCCTCCCGACCCAAACTCCACAGCGTCCACCATCAGTACTGTGGAGAGGGAGATCAGGGAGGCCGGCGGGAAGGCTACAGCAGTCCCTGTAGATACCAGAGACTACTCAAGCGTCGAGCGGCTGGTACAGAAGACAGTCGAGGTACGGTCCCACATCCAGCGCGCCGGGACCCGGGGGGGAGGGGAGCCTGCATTGTGCCAGCTGCAGCCTCAAAAGATATTATAGACGTTCGGCTGACGGCTCTCTAGACATACGGGCGCCTCGATGTTCTCGTCTACAACTCGGGCGCCATATGGTGGGCCAGTGTGGAAGATACCCCCATGAAGCGCTTCCAGTTGATGCAGCGCGTGAATCCGGAGGGCCTGTATGGAACCGTGCAGGCGGCACTCCCCCATCTGAAGCGGGAGAAGCAAGGACGTGTCATCGTCGTCTCCCCCCCGATATACAGCCGCTTCTTCCGCGGCAAGACGGCATATGCGATGGGCAAGGTAGGCATGTCCGTGCTGACAAAGGGGTTGGCAATGGACCTGGAGCGCCAGGGGCTGCATGATATGGCCATCACGAGCATATGGCCAGCGGCGGTACGTCACATGTCTAGCAAAACAATGGCCGTCAATTTAGCTCGCGGCGTGGGGTTGCTAACGATGCGACAGGCAATTGAGTCAGCAGCTACGAACAAGTTCACGACCAAGAATCCCGACGAGGCCAAGGATCTAAGAAAAGCGACTATATTCTCGGATGCCATCCTCGCGATGCTCAAGGCCCCCCCCTCAGTGGTGAACGGCCAGCTAGAACTTGACGAAGACTTCCTTAGGAAGCACGCGGGGGTCACAGACTTCTCCAAGTACTCTGTTGTCCCGGGCTCATCTCCGCGGAGAATCATGCCAGCAAAGTTTCCGGATCTTACCGTCGAAGAACAAGCCGACGAAGGACGGAGGTATGACAGTGCTAAAGATAGAAGCTCGAAGATTTAGGACTTTGCACTCGGTTGATGTAAATTATTCCACATCTAGTCCTGAAGACGCATAGCAAATTCTTCAAATCCGACCCGAGAAGGCACCAGTGATGCCCCCGAGCTATAAAACCGAGTCAGCGACAGATCTTCTGTTAATTCTCATATGAACAGGGTCTATATTTGCCTCTACAAGGAAGGAAGAACCAGGTTCTCCTCGGATGTGTCAGCTTTCACGGTCCCACGCCTCGCTATTTTGGCAGATGGTGCCGCGGAGAAGTTGCCAATCCAATCACTTGCGGTCAAGTTGTACTGTTGGTCGGACACCAGGCCGTGATGGTCGGGTTTCTGGGTCTCCCGGGCAGTGGTCTTGTTTAGTCGAAGCAGAGCTGCCTGGGCTAGGTGAGAGAAGGCGTCTGCGCTTCGTAATAGTCCCAGTATCTTTAACAAACACCCTAGCCTTAGGGCTTGAGGAGTGAAGAACTACAACCTCTTCAGGAGGTGCCTCAACCCCAGGTGATAGTGACCGTGATGCCGTGGCCGAACCTTTTCGAAACTCATCCTGAGCTGCATCTAGATCATTATTCTCAGTGGATTGTAGAGTCGCCGCCCCTCCAAGGTTCTCTATGGCTGGAAGCATCAAATCCCGTTGAGTCCATGAAGTGAGTGATGCAGATTCCAAGATGCCAAGGGCATTGCTCTCCTGTTCTGGCTCTTGAAGCCAGGGGTGTTCGAGTGCCTCCTGTGCTGTAGGGCGCTGGTCACTGTCAAACGTCAAACACGACCTGATGAAACCTTTTGCATTTTCGGTCATTTCACCGCCATAAATCTCAAGTAGGTACGCATCAAGACTAGAGGTAATGAGTGCTTGGTCTCCAAGCTCAAGCTTTGCCAACGGGATTGGCCCGGCAAACAGTTGAAGGGTTAGAACCCCGATCGACCAGATGTCAACGGAGGCCCCATGTGACCCGCTGGTCTGATGCGCCTCTCTGTCGGAAAATTAGCACGAATTGAACCGGCAGGAGGTGGGAGGAGAATGGGGAGCTTACGGGGCACGATATCTTAATGTGCCAACATTAGATCTCATCCTTCCTCGACTTGTCATACCTGCATGGCCAAGATCCGTGATGACAATGCGATGAGCGACCGTCGGCGCCACGGCACAAAGTATGTTTTCGGTCTTGAGGTCCCGGTGGGCAATGCCGCGAGCATGGAGGTGGCTAACCCCTCGAAGCACTTGTCTCAGAATCACTTTGATCTCGAAGTTGGAGAACTTTTGCCGACGCCACAGAAGAGAGAAGAGATCACCGCCAGTTGCTAGCTCCATGAATATGTATCTGCTCCATGTCAGAAATAATACCTACCTATATAAGACAGTTTATTTAGCTACTCACAAGTTGTTAGAGCTCTCAAATGCTTGCTTGAACGCCAGAATGTGTGGCTATTATTCGTAGGTTAAACGCACGGCACACAGCAGGATAATTTGCATATGCTTACGTGGTCTAAACAATTCATGATATTCGCTTCTTGTCTAATACGCCGTAGGCTATCGGGATGGGCATTCTCTGGCTTCATCAGATTATGAATCTTGCAGACAACCTGCCTACCCGTCTTCACCTCAACGGCGAGGTGAATCACAGCATGACAACCGTCTCCAATGGTCCTATCTGAGACAATAAACACGTTTTCAATCAGCTGTGGATTAGGGTATTAGGGCCACATACTCGGTCAAATGGGTAGAAGGGTCCTGGAGGCCAAACCTTGAGCTCTGCTCGTTGAAGGGGTGTCAATGTGAATCTTGGGGTCTTCTCAAGAGGTTGATGCAGTTTAAACGTAATATGAGGGAATATCTCGATCACATCGCCATTATTGAGCAATCTTGCAGGTGAAATGGCGGGCTTGCGGCCAATAAGGTTACCGTTGACATATGTACCATTGGAGGACTGGCGGTCGCGAACATAGATCATGGGGTAATGGTCTTCATCAATGGTGATGGAGAAAAACTCCAGCTGGTTCCGTGAAACAGACCCATCATGGAATACTAGTTGACTAGAAATCCCATGTCAGTCTTACTCCTTAAAAAATAGGTGTGTGGCATACTTGTCTTCAGGAAAGCGGCCTATTTTGATGGTAGTATCTGCCATAACTTGAAATCTCCCTAGAGATGTCCAACTAGTTAGACGGCCATTGAGATAGAATCGACCATGGGTCCTCATGCGACACGCTACCATTAATGGGCGGATCAAGGCTTCTATCCTGATAGGATATTTCGGCCACCCAACCAGTCCATGGAAAGCCCCCCACTCTCGTATCCTCTATTGTCGAGGTCGTGATCATGTGGTCGTCAGGCGCCTTGAAAAGGGTCCCGGGCGATAGTACTCCATGTGCTTGGTTGGCTGCCGGCATCGCTCTGGACAGCTGCTTTGTCCGGCAAGAAGTAAGAGAGAGAAACAAGACCTCACGGAAATGAAAAATTACGGGCACCGATGGGGGGAAAGACGCAACCGACTGGGGCGTGGGAGTTGCGTGGCAGAACCTTAGATATAAACTGAACTGGCCAGACGGGCTCATGGACATCGAGCATTTACCATGCTACATACAGAAAACCGAAGTAATAAGTACTTCTGTCTGGGCTGCGCCTGCAGACCTGAAGCGAGACGGTGCTTTGCAAGTGTCGTCTGCGTATTCAGGGCAGGAGCATAGGTATTGTCCAAACTCGAACCTGGAGGGAGGGACATAGTGCAGATATAGAACACACTGTGAAGATATACTGTGTCACCTGACCCCTCGCACAGAGCCGCCCCACAGGGCAGTAGCCCTGCCTGCCCTCTTTTAGGTTCCCCTCTCAAAGCTCCAAGCTTGGAATTTTCCTTCCTCCATCACCAACTTTCTCATCACGAATTACCACGAGTAAGAACTCCCACGTACTGATCGTTTGGAACGTCTACTGACCAAGTCCTTAGGAATTCAAGATGAGAGCCAAGTGGAGGAAGAAGCGTGTCCGTCGTCTCAAGCGCAAGAGGAGAAAGATGAGGGCCAGGTCGTAAGTTCTTTGCCACCGTCTTCCAGGCTCGCATCACGTCACTGACCCCTCCCCAGCAAATAAACGCCCTATCCTAGCTCGACCCCAATCGGCTCTGAATAACACGCACTCTCCAACATCACGGCCAATTGACTCTGCACCGCTGCGTGCTGCATTTCACCAACATCGCCAAGACGGCCAATCGCCTGGGGCTTGAGCGAGGCACGAGACCTGCCAGCATCGGCCACACTGGAAAAACCTTCTGGCTTGGAAGGATTGGTGGCACGGATGGTGCGACGCTTGGTCGGTTGGAAGACGGAGAAAGTCGATTGATTGCCAATCTACGGTTGAGTCGAGATCAAGGGCGGTTTGCCGGCCAGAAGCATACTTGCGTCACTAGGACGAATCATGGAATCACAGGAGTCTTTGAACGGAAAATTCATCGCAGTTTTTGCTTCTACTTTGTGGCATTGCGTCCGCGTGATGCGCTGTCCCTCTCGTATCCTCTGTCCTCTCTCGGCCGGCTGAAGCCTTGGGCCGCAGCCCCAGACCAATCTGTCTGTCACCGGTCAAATGGGCTGAACTACCGATTGCGGGCCTTGGTATGTTAGCCGTGAGCCGCTCCCACCCCGCGGAGGACATATTCGACTCCTGCAAATATCTACCTCTGTTGCAAATATGCCTTGAGAAGTGAATGTTTAGTGGGGTGGGGCATATAGATGGAACAGGGGGCAGGTCAGGCCGCTTGATCGCTTAAATACTAGAGCACCCTGTGCATAGCAACAAAGCAGCAATAATCATAAAAGCCCGAGTGAGAGAGGACGATAAAACAATACTTTGAACTCAAGATATCTCTGCATCCTAATGATCGAGACTTTCGCGATCTTGAGCACACACTGGAGCACGTAAACTACCTGAGGTAGGCAGGCGGTGTAGGCCGCTTAAACGTCGGTTGGGAGATGGCCAGCTGAGGCATGGCAGAAAAAAGTTCTGAAGTAGGGACCCGCATTGCAGCAACACTGCTTTCTCTCCAGGAACAACCTCTCTGCCGTCGGGACTCCTTGGTCACAGCACACAATGGCAGATCAGTCCAAGAAGAAGAGGAAGCGAAACGAAGACCTTTCGGTCCGCCCCAAGCCTGAATCACAGGGGAAAACCAAGAAGAACAAAATTATTAACGAGGAAGTGACTGCACCTGACACGGCCGGGAGACCCCACGCTCTTAAAGTCTCGTCGCTTCTCGGATCCCCCCTCACTCCTCCAGTCATAGGTACGGCCGATTCACTGGCTTCCGGAGACCGATAAACTAACGAAGAAGTAGCGACAACACCTGGCCTCATTCTTCCCGACAATACCAAATTCCAATCGTACTCAAAACAGGACAATGCTCGCAAGAATGGTCTCTCCGCCTCCCGCAACGAGCTCCTTTTGCACTCCGACTCTCACAGAACGATGGACTACACGGCCCGTGAAGATCATCCGAAGGGACTTCTGAAGCATTACATCGGCGTATTCGACCCACAGACAGGTAGCCTACAGGTTGTCGAGGCGAGGAAAATGACACTTCGAGGTACTGTGCGGGCTCGGAAGGCAGCGGATGAAGCCCTGCTGCCGCTCACAGAGCAGAAGGTAAGGAGACACCCCCCCTCGCTCACCGTGACGCCCCATCTGACCCGCAATTAAGACAATGCGAGACTTGAGGAACGAGCTTGGACAGACGTTCGGCACCAAGAAGGCGAAGAAGGCGATTCTTGCGCTCACCGAAAATGCTATCGGAAGAACAAGTGGCAGCCAGAATGAGCTAGACGAGGGCGAGCTCGCGCTGATGGCGTCGATAAAAGATTCTACGGCCAATGTGGCAACCAGGGAAGAGCTTCAGGCTATTGCGGATCTCAGCCGGCCCGTGCCGAAGGGCCACTACGATGCCGAGGTCATCCAGGATGTCTACCGACCGGAGGAGATCGTCGGCGCCGACGTGTTGAACGCCATTCCTATCCGGGACTGGCAAGAAAAGGCTGAGACTGGTGAGGAGGTCCTGTTGGGATCATCCTTTGTGGCCCACCGCCTCAACAAGGTCGCAACGGGACCTTCTGCGGTGGAGCGGCTGAGGCTGCTGCGTTATCTCTACTTCCTCCTTACCTTCTTGAAGTGCGCTGAAGGCAAGGGCAGCAGGCCGAAAAAGATCCCTAAACGAGAGGACCTGAAGAAACATCTCTCCCCGGCACCAGAGATTGTGGTTGAGAACATACGGCGCAAGTTCTCAGAGAGGGGAGAAATACTCAAGGCCCACGTCGACCTGATATTAACTCATCTCTGTGCATTTGCGTGCATCATTGACAACTTCGAGGTCGACACAACAGACCTTAGAAACGACCTCGCCCTAGAGGCCAAGGTCATAAGCCAGTACTTCAATGAGATCGGGGCGAGGACACGGCCACTAAAGCGGGGTGGCAAGCCCGTCCAGGTCGCCACTCTGGCGCTCCCGCTACAGTTCCCTAAGCTGCGGATAGTGAGACAAGGCCGGCGATGACGGTCAGGATATCAGACTTGATTAAAGGTTGCGGTCGATCGTGCTTGTGGTCCTTCACATCCTTGTACATAAGACCCTTGCTGAGGAGGTGGGGGACGGGGACGGGAGGAAGAGCCTGTGTGGCGGTCCTATGACCAGCATCCGGACTGGTGCGAGACTTAGGCTGTTGGCAGGATCTGGGCGCCAGGCCCTTATCGCCCCCGTAGGGATACAGGCTTCCCGCTACATAGATAGCTAGATGGCACACTACCTACAAAAGGATCAATGGTATTGCTTCGACCTTCTCTGAACCTTCACGCAACCGACGAATCCACCGTGAGCGAGCCAAAGGAGGGCCAATCTCGGAGTGGGAAAAGAGGAGGGCGTGGCCGGCCGCCAGGAACCGGCCATGCCCGCAGAGGGAGGAGGGGGCGTCCTTGGGCACGGCAAGCTATGCGGGGCATCGACTCGAGGCCGGTCTCACAGAATCGCGCTTTAAGAGACCGACCGGCGCAGTCGAGCACTTTTTACCACGCCAAAAGCTTTTAACCCGGCTCGGCACAGACCAAGCCTAGCTACGAGGGTCGTCCCCGCGGTCCCGCCCGGGTAAGGCTTGAAAGCGGTGGCCGATCGATGTTGTCCTTTGGTTGAGCCGCATTCAGGGGGCCACGTGGGGATTCCCCGCAACCCTCAACCTAACTGCCATCTCAGCCATGACATATGACGACACTGTCACTCGAGAATAGCTGGTCGCGATGCTCTTTCTTCGTGTTTTCACGTTTGATTCCGCAAATATTGCATCGGGAGAGTTGCTTCGTACCGGCGGGCTGGGAGGCTGCAATTGTGCTATTGTGGAGATCGGGGCCGATGAGCATCCATCCCCCCATCAGGAGGATATATTCTTGCATCAAGCGTATTCAATGGCAATTTGTGGCCCAGACGCGGTCGCGGTTGCGACCCGAAGGTCGATGGTGAAATTTTTTGAGGTGATTCACAATCAGCCCCCGGTGCCTACAGCTAGGACCCACTTTTCGGAAGTAGGCATCCCGCCCATTGGCCAGGAGTCTAACCACAATCCCGTCCCAGGGGACGCGCGACCATCTCGATTTTGCCAAGTTCGCCTTCGAGCCAACCCGTCGCGAGGCCCTTCGTCGCGGACATCTTAGCTTCGTTCAGTCTTTCTGGTACTTTTGTTCCCCATCGAGGCTGCTTCTGATCTCTCCCTCCCCCCGACCTTTCATACGTCGTCGGCTTTGGGCGACCGCGTGTCCAGCCTAGTCGCGCGCATCGCGCCGCCTCCCAAACGCCGTTGGTCTCTGCAGCCACCCACCTTTCTCGACTGTCAAGGAGGTTCTGCATCAAAACATGTGAGTAGTAAACCCCTCCCGCCATCGCCCCTTGTTCTTCACCGACCTCACTTTGACTCGATTTTCTGGTTGCGCTCTGCTCTGGGCCGACGTGTCAATTACTGACCCGCTGCAGTCGCCCTCTCGCTTCTTGCTCATCCCTCCTCCATCACCTTGGAATCACCAACCTTCCCCTCGATCAACGCGACGTTTCTTTTCGTGCCTATTCATTAATTATTGTACTTGAGCTGGTCCAGTCGACACCATTAGCTTTCGATCTACCAAACGGCATTCTGTTTTGGTGATCCGATCTGTACCTGTCCCAACCTACATACAGCCATAGCAAACAGCATGCCGAGCAAACGAAAGCGCGATATTCTCGAGGGTTTTGACCCCAACCAGTCAGACTCGGCTGACACCGACTTCGACCCAACCGAGGTTGAGCCCCGTGGCAGACCCAAGAAAAAGACGCGAGGCGGGGGTAAGAAATCCAATAAGTCTCGCAAAAGGTCAGGCTATTACGGCTCTGACATTGAGGATGACGAAGGCGATGAAGTATCCGACTCTGGCGAGGAAGGATCATTCAATGATGGCTTCGACGAGGATGACGAGGAGGAAGACGCGCCCATCACCGCAGCAGGACGGCGAGGGAGAAAAACGGCCCAGCAACCAGTTTCGTACAAAGAAAGCAGCGGAAGTGATTCGGACGATCCGGATGGCTCCGGTGACGAAGCACGCGCCCCTAAAACGCGTATAGTCACACTCAAAGACCCTCGAGCTGCTGCCAACCGAGGCCGAAAGACCAGCGGTGCGTCCGCCGGAGCTCCCACGCGACGCTCGACTCGGGCGCGAACGGAGGAGCTTGAAGAGCCTCTATATGAGCTCTCAACGTCGGGCAGACACAGCCGAATCACTCAGATGGCAAAGAGCAAGAGTCCGGAACCCGTAACTAGGAGTGGCCGGGCTACGCGCGCCGCAAAGGGACTGAAGCAGCCGCCTGTCTCGATCCCCGAAGCTGAACAGGAGAGTGAGCCCAACGAGATCGTTGAAGAAGCACCGCTGGAAGCCGAAGCCCAGGATGCCGAACCCGTGGATGGAGCCGACAAAGACGAAGCGATCGCAAACGAGGATGCCGCCATGAATGAGGTTGCGGATGAACAGGGCGACGCTCCCGTGCAGCATCCATCAATCGAGGAAGAGGACGAGGAGGATGAAGACGATGTTCCTGTACGTCGATCTGCTCGGACTCGAAACAGCATCTCTGGGCCGGCCATGGATGATGATGCCGACGAGGAAGGCCACAGAGGCAGCAAGCGCCGCCTGACCCGTAAGACCAGCGCGAAGAAGAGCTCCCGAGAGGGAAGCAGCGAGTTCGACCCCGAATCAGCTGACAACATGTCGGGCTCGGATGCAGCGCCGAAAGCAGGGCGCCGGAGGAAGAGTAGCCAGTCTGAAAGCCCTGTCCCGACTCGTGGGCGCCGCAAGGGAAAGGGCAGCCGCAAAGAAGATTCTGATGAGGAAATCGAACTCGATCAGGATGAAATGGTCGAAGAGCTCGAAGAGCTCAGAGCTAGCTCCAGGAGTCGAGTCAGGCGACGCCGGGAGCGCTCGCCGTCTATCATCTTCGAGGACCTGCCTAAGAAGCGGCGAACTAAGTTGGTCGACTATTCCATTAAACCACTCGACCCTGCTGCATTCGAGCAGGAAGAGGAGGAAGATCCGGCTCCGGCGACCGCCACCCCTGCCCGAGGCAGGAAAGGCGGAAAGAATGGCAGCAGCCAGATGTGGGAGCGCAACCTGAATACCACGTATGGACCGTTTGGCGGCGGCGGCGGAGCCGGATCACTTCTCGCCGGACCGTGGGGAACAGGCGCTACCGGAGGCGTCGACTCGGACAGCAGCGATGACGAGATGGTCCAGCGGTCTGGTGTGGGAGGCACGGTCGGTATGACACCCACGTCGGCGGCGCCACCAATGGGCCTCTTCGCTTTGCCGGGCCCGGCCAAGGATCTGGAGAGTGCCATTGCGGGTGCCACCCCAAATGTTGGCAAGATCAAGAACCAGAAGGCCCTCGCCGATGCCGACCCTCTAGGCGTGGATATGAGCGTCGATTTCAGCAAGGTTGGAGGATTGGATGGCCACATCGACCAGCTGAAGGAGATGGTTCAACTCCCTCTTCTTTATCCTGAGCTCTTCCAGAAATTCAAGGTCACACCCCCGCGTGGAGTTCTTTTCCATGGCCCCCCCGGTACAGGTAAGACTCTTCTAGCTCGAGCCTTGGCCAACTCGATTGGCTCAGGCGGGCGCAAGATCACCTTCTATATGCGCAAGGGCGCCGACGCCCTCAGCAAATGGGTTGGCGAGGCCGAGAAGCAGCTCCGACTCCTATTCGAGGAGGCACGCAAGAACCAACCTAGCATCATCTTCTTCGACGAGATCGACGGGCTCGCCCCTGTTCGCTCTAGTAAGCAGGAGCAGATCCACGCCTCGATTGTCTCGACCCTTCTTGCTCTGATGGATGGTATGGACGGCCGAGGTCAAGTCATCGTTATCGGTGCCACGAATCGTCCCGACAATATCGACCCTGCTCTGCGCCGCCCCGGCCGTTTCGACAGAGAGTTTCTCTTCAAGCTACCCGACAAAGAAGCGAGGCGCTCTATCATCAGCATCCACACCAAGGATTGGGGCTTGTCCGATGCTTTCAAGGATGTTCTGGCGGGCATGACAAAGGGATACGGTGGTGCGGATCTTCGCGCTATGTGCACTGAGTCTGCCTTAAACGCTATCCAGCGTACCTACCCTCAAGTGTATACCTCTAAGGAGCGCCTGGTTGTTGATCCTGACAAGATTGACATCCATCCTACGGATTTCATGATCTCCATCAAGAAGATGGTTCCCTCATCTGAGCGAGCGACCACTTCGGCGGCCATGCCTTTGCCTAAGAGCATCGAGCCTCTATTGCGAAGCCAGTTCAAAGCGACGGTGAAGGCTCTAGGTGACATCTTCCCCCGCAAGAAGCCCCTCACTGCTCTCGAGGAGGCCATGTACGAACCGTATCACGATTCGGATTTCGGCTTGAGCCGGGAGGCCATGAACCAGGAGTTCGAGCGCGCCCGCATCTTCCGTCCGCGTTTACTCCTGACCGGTTTGCAAGGCATGGGTCAGGGTTACCTCTCTGCCGCCATTCTGCATCACCTGGAAGGCGTCTATATCCAGAACTTTGACTTGGCCACGCTCAACGGCGATGATCGAGTAAGTGTTGATGCCCTCTTTCCCTGTCTTTACCCTGCTGACGGTCTGGTAGTCTGTCGAGAGAGTAATGGTGTCCCTCTTCGCAGAGGTGAAGCGGTACAAACCAAGTGTAATATACATACCGAATATCGAATCCTGGTGGCTCAACATGACAGATGCGGCAATTGTCACATTCGCCACAATGCTTCGGGCCATCCCGCCTACTGACCCAATCTTGCTCCTAGCAACCGCCGAATCCGAGATACAGGACTTGGACGCCGGGATGCTCAGGGATTTCTTTGGCTACTCAAAGAAGAACCGCGCTGTCATTGGACGGCCCAATAGGGTAGGCATCCCCTCTCTCTTCTTTACCTCCTCGCTTGCTCACCCATGGTTGCTTAGGAAAACCGGTTTGAATACTTCTCCAACATTATCATCAACCTGAAGAAGTCGCCGACCGAATTCCCCAACCCGGAGAACCGCAAGAAACGAGTCCTTGAGGACCTTCCGGTTGCGCCCGCGCCGCCCCCCAAAGACACGCAGCTTACCAAGGCTGAGATCAAGGCGCAACGGAAGGCAGATCTCCATGCTCTGAATCTCCTTAAAGTGCGTCTGCAGCCGATCATGGACCAGATCAACCGGAAGTATCGCAAGTTCAGGCAGCCTGTGATCCCCTTGACTTCGATTTCGTATCTATTTGCCGAAGCAGACCCTAATTATGTACGGCCCGACATCGCCGAAGGCGAGTTTCGTCCGTACGAGATTGCCCAGGACAAGGACGGATGTGGGGGCATCCGGGATACCGCCACCGGCAAGTTCTTCTACAACTTGGAGACAACGACCATTGAAGAGCGGCTTGCCAACGGCTACTATGCTCGCCCAAGTGATTTCTACCAGGATATCGAAAGGCTCGTGACGGACGCCCGGAACATTGGTGATCACGAAAGAGAGCACAAGGCTAAAGAGCTTCGGACAAACGTCTACGTGGACGTACATGATATCGAGACCGTTCTCACAACGCAGGGCATACGGTTCGAGGAGATCTATCAGCGCCAGCTAAAGCGTGCAAAGGAGGCCGCAGAGCGTGCTAAGAAAAGGGCCGCACTTCAGTCGGTTGTCGATTTGGTCCAGTCCGATGTCCGGGGAGACGAGGACATCGACTCCCAGGGACCTGTGGGAGTTGACCCGCCCGACCATTTGGGACCCCACGGACCCCACACAACCGCCGCCCGTTTCCAGGTCATGAGCCCTCTGCCGGGCGGCCAAGCTGGCGTCGCAGGAGCTCCTGGACCTTCTAATGGGGACACCAGTCCCTCGCAGCCGGCTGCCAACGAAATCCAAATGGGAGGGATGGATGACGAGACCCAGCCTATGTCTGGCACTAGCGATATGGGACCGCCGTCATGGCCACTTCGCACGGGCCCAGCTACTCTGGGTGACTCGACGAGAGCCACAGCTGGGACTACGCAGCTGTCACAGACGTCAGCATTGACGCAGCTTCCGGCCGGCATGTCTCCGTCTGCTCTTATTAATGACGCATCCACGACCAAGACGTCGGACCCGTCGACGAACCGAGGCTCGAGTAACTTCAGCACCCAGCGGACGAATGGCTTCCACAATCCGGAGGAGCTACCCGACACTCAACCGATGAGCGGGCACAGCGCACAGGGTGGACAGAGCGACGCCACCTCGAGCGATGCCCAGTGGCCGCATTCGCAGGCCGCTGCTCTCAAACAAGGCCTCATCCATTACTCGAGTGCCGGTAGCGGTCAAACGAGCCCGACCTCATCGCAGGCCCCGCAACGGACCGGTGGCAACGCCGCTGCCAGCTTGGGCAACATCCTCAACGACGAGCCTAGCAACCCATCCTCGCTTCGCAATTCGGGATCGTCGTCGTCTTCGTCGCAACAACAAGCTGTCATCCATGAGGGTCCAATCTATGCATTCCACCAGACGCTCGCGGATCGCACCTCGGGGTGCACAATTGAGCAGCTCGAGCAGATCAACCGCGAGCTTATGGAGGAGTTGTGGCGCACCCGCGGGGAATGGAACCGCATGACGGTCCTAGGCACGTTGACGACGGTATTTAACGACACCATCCGTGACATCGAGGATCTTCAAGGCTTCCAGCATAGCAGCCAGGAACAGGCATCTCAGGACAGAATCGACGCTCCGTGTGTTCATCTAACGTAAAGCTATTGTCGCCATGGCAATGTCAGGGCCCAGCCGGAGCGGCCCGGGAATCGCTTTATGAGGATGTTTGTGATGGTGAAGGGGAGAGGGAATTAGGGACTAGGGACTAGGGACTAGGAGCAGAGTGTTTCCACTCAAGACTGGCATTAGTGATGTATGAACGGATGCATGAGGATTGGCAACGAGACTCAGTTGGAGGTAAAATGGGGAGTTGAGGCGCCCGGAAAGAGGGTATTTCGTATCTAGAAAGTGTGGCATCGTTTTGAAAAACTAGGCGTCATAGTAGTCGCGTAGCCCTTTAAACATCATTCTTGGTTTGCTCTCCTGTCCTTGACGTGACTTGTGCATCGGGGTTTAGGGCTAGCTGAACAACAGTTCACGGCAGTAGGGGGATGTAACACTGGGGGACTGCCAGCAGGTAGCATCAAAAAGTCATATTTTCTGCCGCTAAACTGATGCTATCAAACAGACAACCCGAACAGTAAATATATCAATAGCAACAATGCACCCAGTCGCGCCAACCAACTCCGGCGATGCATGATCATGAGTTCACCTCGGCGAACCATGTCCTCAACAGCCCTGCCAAAGCACCGGGAAGGTCCTCGAGATGGTGTACCATAAGGTAGTACGGGAAGGGGAACGAGTCGAGATACCTCTCCACCACGATCCCGCCGTCTGGGGTGAACTTGGCTTCCTTGAGCGTCAGCACGCTCTCCCCCTTGCTCTTGTTGGCATCGTCCATGACAATGAAGACCACCATGATCCGTGCCTCCATGGCCTCCCGCAGTAGCGGCCGGATGCGGGCGTGGTGGCCGGACTGCACCAAACCGTCAGAGAGGATGAGGGCTAGCTGCCACAGATCTTCACCACCGCTCGCCGTGTTTTGCAGGCGCGCACTGCGGAACTGCTCGATCACAGACCGCAGGAGCCGGCACATGTCGGTGCCCTGCTGTTGGAAGGTGAAGCGCTGGAGGACGCGCGCCCCCGCATCGTGGCCAGCGAAGGGCTGGGCCAGGTCGTGTGCAGTGAACACGTCTGTGCCGAACCCGAGGACCCCAACCTGGCCGGCCTCGAGGAGGGTTAGGGCGCGAGAGACCATGACGAAGGATTCGAGAGCTAAAGCACCGGAGGAGGTCTCGCCCATGCTGCTGCTGTCATCCACACACAGCAGTATCTGGTAAGCTCTCTTGGTTGGGATGGCGCGCCGCATCCAGATCTTGTCGCGTTTGTAACTCGACGCGATATAAGGGATGATCTTCTTGATGTTCAGCCGTTTACCCGTGCGGAAGGCACCAGAGAGTTTGGTGGACTGCGAGGGAGTCAAGATCAGGCGGAGCTGGGCTGTGAGGGACAGTGAGAGAGGGTGGGTTTTGGTCTGGAAGGTGGTCCACATGTTAACCGCTTCTGAGAAGTCTCGTTTCGTCTGCTCGACTTCGGTGATGTGAGTGGTCGAAAGCTGAGTAGATGTCTCTTGAATTTGCTCATCTTCCGACTCCTCGAGGTTCTCGTCATTCTCGAGCCCCTGCATCGGGTCATCTTCAACGTCGTAAGCACCCTTATGGGTTGCCACGCCGGTCCGATCGTTGTCCCGCTCAGTGGGAGGAACATCAGCAACGTCCTTGTGCTCGCTGTCCTGGATCTCTTCTTCGGGCCCCGGTTCATCTTGAACATCGTCCGGCATCATGTGGGTCTGGGTTTCCTCCGCTTCATTGTCAATAGCCATGGCGTCGTCCATGGGGCGTGCCTCCTCGTCCGTTGCTGTCCCCAAAGCCTGCGTATCGGCCTCGGCCTCCTCGTCCTGAAGGTGCTGGAATTCCGCGCGAGCCATCTCGGATTCGTCCATACCCTTGTTCTGCTGGGCCTCCTCGTCTTGCGGCGCATCGTGGATGTCTCTTTGGCTTCGATGCCATCTCTCAAGAGCATCTCCAAGCTTCTTGAAAGGTTGCGCATCCTGGGCTTCGGCCGCTTGGTTGTCTTCAGGCTGAGCCTGCTCTTGGTCGGACTTCGAGACTGCTCCTTTGCTTCCAGCAGACATATCTTGGTCAGCCGAGTCCTCTCCCTTCGTACCTTGCTGTGCTTGCGAGGCCTTGCTCTCGGAATTGTCTTCATCTTGGCCGTCCATCTCCATCTGTGCCTGGCCGCCGCCAGACTTGGCCTCACTTGGCGCGACATTTTCTTGCTCCGTGGTTTCATCCTGTTGCTCCGGAAGCTGACTTTGTTCTTGTTCCTCACCCTGAGGCTCTTCATGTTGCTCCTCAGGGTCCACGTCCATCTTCTGGTCTTCGGCATTGGCTTGGACGTCATCTTCCTCTACTTCGCTCTCGTCTCCTTTAGCTGGGTCCTCGTGATGGTCCTGCCCTCCGGTGCTTTCCGTGTCAGACTCTGACCCGTCGGCTTCTTCAGGTTTCTCGATGTCAGAAAGTTGATCGAGGTTGTCAAGCTCATCATCTCCAGACGCCGACTCGCCGTCATCACCATCGAGTTCCATGTCATCTGGCAGATCCAAAGCCTCAGATTCCTGTACGTTTTGATCTTGGCGATTGAGTTCCTCTTGTTGTTGGGCCTCATCCTGTTCCTGCGCAAGTTCCTCATCTAGGTCTGGGTCTCCTTCCTCACCCGCTTCTTCAGGCTTGATTTCGTCCTTCTCTCCTTTCTTTTTGTCGTCGGCCGCTGCTTGTTCGTCATCCTTGTTTTGCCCCTTATTGTCGTCTCCTTGCTGGTCCTTGTCGGCATCCTCGCCTTGTTCTCCATCCCACATCTTCTCGTCCACAGCCGTTGGATCAAGGTCATCGACGTCACCCGCCTCCTCGTCCATCTCGTCTTCCTCGTCCTTTTCTTCCCCTGATTTGTTGTCCTTGTCGTCTTCTTCCTCTTCGCCTCCGACGCTGCCCAAGTCGCCTTCCAAGTCATCCTCGCCCATGTCAACGGCATCTTTTTCATCTTCCATCTCATCTTCTTTTTGCGTATTGGGCTCCTGGGCAAGTTCCGTCATATCTTCGTCAGGTTGGATATCTTTGCTGATGTCCTCAGCGCCTTCTCCATCGCCGAGACCAGTGCCACCCTCGAGCTTGCCTGAATCGCCACCTTTCTCATCACTCTGCTCCTTGGGTGTGCAGAATCCCTGTGACGCAAGTTGGACGAAAGATTTGCTGAGGGTATATCCAAGCTTAGATGTCGCGCGGTGTAAATCGGCATATTGGGCGACGTTTCGGGAGCAGACTGCCGAATATTGCTGGAGAACGGGGAGGACAACTCGCAACAAAGCAGACGCTGCTTCCCCGTTGGCTGGCTCATCCAGATCAAGGTTTTTGAGTAGTTGCAGGATGCCGTGGACTTCATCGCAGATACTCTGGATACGCAGCGCGTTTATGGATTTCGACAAGTCTCCGCTGTATCGTATCAGCCACGACGGCTCCTCGACTGATGCTGGTAAAGTCTTGCTCTCGGCTCCAAAGTTCTGAATCGCGACTAGAATCTTGCTCGAGATAGTCATGACTCCGGTAACAAAAGACTTAAAACCGTGGTCTTGACCGTCGCTCAACACTGCTGTTCGCTGAACGCTGGTCCAGAGCGCGATTTGCTCCATGATAAAGGCAAGGTCGGTTCGCTCTTGTGCAAGTTGCCGGAGGTCACTCTCCAAGATCTCCAATCCGGTATCGATCCGATCTCGAAGGTTTTTATGGCGGGAAGAGTCGAATCCAGGGACAAGTTTAGGCAGTTTGTCTAACTGTTGCTCCAAATTCAAGAAATTTACCACTTGATCTTCGAGTTTGGCTTGAGGATGACTATTATTGACCCCCCCTAGCTTTGCATGTGTCTCGACTAGACGAATACCGAGCCGGAGGATCTGTACCACCCAGCAAATGACTTGTTGGTGATTAGTGGATTCCATCTGCCGGATTATGGTACCCCCCATGTCCTTCAGAGACAAGTCCTTGATCGAGGAGATGGCGCAATCCAAGGCGCTTAGGGTTTTCGCGGCCCGCGAGAGGTATTGTCTTTGCTGGAACATGACATAGAGGATCCCCTCCAAGAAGCCAACGCTCCGGTTAATATTCTCGCGGTTTATCTCTTCGGAGTGGTCGGTCAAGGCACTGCGGAATCGTGGTGCCAAATCCAGGGTCTTGTGGTAGTAGTACTCCACAGCCTCGAGCCTCACAGCAGATTGAAGGTCGACAAGGCCCGTCTCGCTAAGGACTAGCTGCGTAGACTTCTGTCGATCTAGAGTCTTGGTCCCTAGACTACGGCTGAATCCCATCTGCCGAATTGTGGCAAGCGTGTCGATGTAGAGTCTTGTCTTTCTTGACTTCAGGTGCTTGACTTGCTCCTTGTTCTCATCAGTAAGAACACCTGGTGTTTCCTTCCTGAGTGCCGCCATTCCAGAGACAAGATCTGTAATGTATGCATCGAGTGTTTCTGAAGCCTGAATTGCCCCTGCAGGCAAGGAGCCATGCCTGTACATGGCTTTGGCAAGAATTTCCGGTTGCGCAAGCCTCTCCCATTGTGCCTGCTTCTGAATGCCAGGAAGCAGATTAGCAGACAGTGAAATTGCCGAGCTGTCAATGTCTAGTTCAGGGCTTCCCCCAATGGGGGCAGGCTCTTGGTGCTCTTCGTCCGGAAGCCCTTGTTCAATGATGGGTTTCATGGGCTGCCCAAGGACCGCGCGGAACTTGCGGACTAGCTTGAAAAGCTTCTGATGAGACTTGCGGGCACTTTCTCTGAGAGCATTAATATTCTTGTCTCTCCATTTGGCCATAAAAAGAACGTCTTTCACACTCTTGTCAAGCGGCAGGCGGCCTCTCTTCACGGCTTCTATCGCCTTTGGTTCGTAGCGACTGTAGAAAGCGATGAAATTCTGAACGCCATCGCGGACGACAGCCAGATCTGGGCCATCTTGAACAAGGAGATCCAGGTTCCGCTTGAGCTGCCGGACTAGATTCAGACGAGGTGTAAATTGGCCAATGACAGTCTCAGAAAAGTAAGACTCGAGGAGGTGTAGTAGCTCAACGGCGTATGTCTTCAGGTCCTGACCCTCCTCGAGCCTGGAACAAGGGGCAAGGATGATGGCACTATAGGCGAGGAACCACCAGGACTTGGCATCTTCGCGGCACTTGACCTGCTCCATGTCGAATAGCCGTGCCCAGCTTGAAAGTTCCAGGCGTCGCCAATCGCAGATTGTGTCCCTCAGCCTCTCAAATAGCGCCTGGGCTTTGTGTATGCGACTTGCCCAGCCACCTTCGTGCCACTCGTAAACGTGAGTGTGCAACCGTTCAATGCCGGTGATTATCATGGCTAGCGGTTCATCGGCGGACATATCTAGAACCTTGTCACAGGCCATGATCACGTCATCGAGGGTCTGATGGTGGCTGATTTCGTCAACAGTCTTGAGATACTGGAAGCGAGTTTTGATATCATGGACAAGACCGAGCACCTGCCGCACTTCGATGAGATGGGGATCTGTGTAGAAGTTGTAGGCAGAAGCGTCTACCGTCGCGTTGAGCGCCTGGGTGCGCTCGTCGAGAATTAGTATTGTGGCGGGGAGAAGCAGATTGTCCTTGTTGATATCTTCAGCGGAGGCCCAAGTGCCGTCTTGGGTCAACTTTCGGGCGACTTGTTTGCAGAGTCTCTGGAGGCTCTCCTGCGCATCTTGGGTGTGAAGGAATATCTTCTCGTGCGCCTCCGCCAGCAAAACCGAAAGGTCACGAACACTGTGCTGAACTCGCTTCTTAGGTATCTGGTCATCCTCACCGTCAACCTGGTAGGTAGGGAAAAGGGCATCAAAGTCCTGCTGATCGAACTCTTCTTCGTCTTCGAGGCTGCCCTTGAATCGGTACAGGCTTGTCTTCGCCTCCTCAGCCTTGCGATCTGCTTCGATCTTCTTGGCCCATTCTTCATGGAAAGACGCGAACGAGTCGAAAAGCAATCTTCGAAGCGAAGCTGAGAGGCCGTCAAAGCCCTCTAACGCGACGATGCTCTGGATGAAAGTGAGGAACTCGAAGCTGCGCAATGGAAGCTCTGTACCTTCAGCGAGCCTCGCAGTTCCGTTGATGAAAGGCGTGGCTTGAGCGAGAGATGCTAAAGTCTGCTGGCTATTGTGGGAAGCAGAGGGAATATTGGCTAACAAGGACAAGCCTACCTCGAGACAGCGCAAGAAGCTGACAAGAGGCATGGTCAAGTCTTGGAAGGCGCTGAAGCGGCCTAACAAGCGTTGGATCAGACGAGTCGTATTTTCTCGGATGAGATCTAGCTCCTGGGCATCACTCTCCGATAGAGTCGAGAGGTAGTGAAAGTGGGACGACGAGATGTCGTGGTTCACCAAAACGCTTAACACATTACTAAACTCGCCTTGGAGGTTGACGAGGCCCTCGCCACTCGGTCTGTAGATGGCTGGGATTGAAGAAGGGAGCTCGTCAATGCCTCGAAGTTCATCGCTGAGGATATCAAGTCGCAAGTTCGTTTCCTGTCCAGTGAAAGCAACTTCGAATGTGCGAAGGTCCTCGATCTTTTGTCGCAGAGTCTGGAGGTAGCTGTCATGATAGACCATCTCGACTTGGGCGCGGAGATATGGATCGAACACTTTGTCTGGGACATAGAGTTTGATGCATCCAAGAGAGAACTGTACCCACGCCACAGAAGCATAGGCACTCCTGGGCCTGACACCCTTCTCCACTGCAGCAAGCGCCAGGAGGGCTCGACTGAAGTGTTCCTTGAAGAGAGATAGCACGTGGCTGGGCCAGCTAGGTGTTTGTCGGAAGAGCGATTGGTCGAGCTGAGAAGCGTTCTCTACCAGGTCAAGAGAGAACTCGTTACGACGGAGCAGCTCTTTGTAGAAGGACTGAACAAATTCCCGCGAGCCGTCCCCATGTACAGCGATGACTCCAGAGATCAGCTCCAGAAGTAGGGCACTGAGTTTAGCAAGGGGGTCAACAGAGATAGCTTCGGACGCCGCGATGAGGTGTTTGCCCAGAAGCGGGAGCTCAAGCTCGACAGACTGAAGCGCCCACAAGCTCGCCGTCGCCGTAGAATCGCAGCTCTGCAAGAGCAACTCGGACAACTGCCCAGCCCATGGGTGGACGCCTGCTGTCTGGGCTAGGAGGTAATCGAGGGATGAGAACCTGTTTCCTTTGGCCGTCTGCAGCCGCATCTCGGAGAGCGTGGGCAGGTTCGAGAGAATCAACATGCCGGAAACGATTCCAAACGACTGGGCTGGTTGGGAGGCATGATGAAGAACCATAGCCTTCCTCAAGGACTCGAAGCCAGTAGCAAAGAAAGGCGGCCGATCAACTGAGGATTCGTTGATCTTAGATTCAAGAGAACCGACTTCGTTCATCAAGTCCTTGACTAAATCGCCGGCATCTCGCCCACTCATGCGAACAAGAGAGTAGGCTTGAGACAGGGAAGTGATGATCGTACCCAAATCAGATACGCTGGCATTCACCTTCCATCGTAAAGCGTCAAAACGGACAGCCAGACTCTCCATCTCAATGACTTGGTCAAGTCCCTGGGCATCTCGAATAGGCTCTGGGCGTAACAGTGCCCAGACAGCCTCCATACTAAGACCAGTGGAGAGCTTGAAGCCCACGACAAAGGCATCATCAAGATTGTGTAGAACTTTTGAGAATAGCTCCCCAGTCTCGCCGTCTTCAGCACCGGCGACGCTTTCCTGGAAGAGTTTGGAGCCATGAATGAGATGGGCCTGGAAGCGAGCCTCCATGAATGGCATAGCGCAAAGAGAGTCGAATGTCTGTTTCCAGAAGAAGAGTATCTTGCGTAAGGCCGTGGAACGTTCTCGCCAGCTCTCGGCAGATTCTAGGTTGCCTTGCAAGTAAGAGTTAAGCTCTGTAAACACCGAGGCGAGAAATCTCTCGGCGTTAACGGTCGAGTCTTTCGAGAGCGTTGCTACCTCGCCCGCGATGTGTGATCTCTGGAGTCGGTTGAGCAGCGCCGGCTTTTTTATATTGACCCGGGTCAGCTGCTGCTTCACTTCTCTCTGCGCGGCATAGAGCTCGAGGTAGGCCTCATAGCAAATAGAGAGCCAATGGGCAATACCAACTCTGCCCTGCTCCAACATTTGGGCAACAGGGGCGTTCTGAAGTGGGTTGACTGGCAAAAGCATGCTATTTGGAGCACCATTGTATGCTGCAGATATTGCGTGCCGAAGAGGCCGAGCACTCTCGGCCTCTGTATATGAGGCCAACAAGTTCAGGTGCTGAACGATTGTGGAGTGGCGCTCCTGAGAGTGCAAGCCATGTCCTGCTGCGCTAATGTACCGTTTCAACAATCCGGTATCAGCGAGAGATATCAAATCGAAGGCTAGCGGTTCCAAGTTGGCACCCCCCTTATTGGTGGATTGCGTGCGGTCCAGTACTTTAACAGCCGTTGAAAATCTGTGCAGAGTTGATTCAACTGGCGTTATTTTCTCGAGATAATCCTCTGTTCTTGGGGGTTTGCCATCAAGAAAGACTTCTATAGACCGGTTCCTCATAGCTCGGGAGAGTTCGCCATATCGGGGATCAACAGTCAGGAAAATTCGAAAGTTGGGATGTGGCATGATGATGCGAGGCTCTCCACCTGGGCCAGTGTGCTCATTGATGCTCAAATATCCGTTGGGCCTCTCGAGGAGGGAGTTGAGACGATCCAGCACGGAAGCACTACACAGATTGGCATTGTCGAGAACTAACCATTGGCCAGACTCAACAGCTCGAACAATGACTCCGTCTAGCCACTGGAACCGAGGGTTGTCTAGAGTCAGAGGCTGCTGCAGAAGCTCTTCTGCCGTCGCAAGTGCCGCCTCCAAGGCTCTGTGAAGGGTGTTCTCGTTTCGAAGTTTTTTTATCATCAAGAGAATGTTACTTATCTGCTGTGGTCTCGAACTCCAATTTACAGTCTCGGCCATGAGATCGAGTGCGGTAGCCGGCGCAGATTGGGGTGCGTTTTCTAATATGGAGTCTCGGAGCGCTTGCCTAAGCTGTGAAAGACAACTATTGAGATCTCTGAGCGGATCTGCCTGTTCGAAGCCGCCGATGAGATCCATGATATCAACATCAGCGTTAAGAGGAAATACCACTAGAGCTTTGCCGGCGAGAGCAGCGACGTGGCGAAGAAGTGCGGATTTGCCCGCGCCCGAAGGCCCAACGAGGATGCAGGGGATGTTGCAGCGAATCGAGACCATAATGGACTCAATCTCGGCGAGCCGTGGGATCGGGTCTATGCACGGGAAGAGGGTTTCTTGTGCCAAGGCGTTCCGCGGGAGGTTTCCGAAGCCGACCTGCGAGGAGGAAGGACTGATGTCGTGATAGAGATGATGACCCCTTGGCTGCTGAGAGAAAACCTTTGCGAAGAGGCTGTTCACCTCCTGTCTATCACGGATAGTTCGAAACCGCTGCCGTATGACGACATCTAGAAAGTCATCCAGCTTGGCAGTGCTGAGCAATGCGTCGGTCGTGGTGAGCAAGTCTAGCCATCTTAAGGTATCTCGCAGGTTGAATTCCCACGGCGAGCCCAGGGACCCGAAGGACTTCTTGAGGACAACTTCATCGTCGAGGGCTGAGATGAACTCAATCATCTTGTGCCGCGTACCTTGGTCGATCTTGTCGTACTTCTTGCTTGCAGTGATGAGGAGTAAGTCTTGTTCCGTGAAAACATCGGCGTAGACGACAATGAACCGGTTCACGAATGAACTCGGTAGGCCTTTGCGGCCCCCTCCTTGGTGATGGGGATTCTGAGCAGCAAATATCTTGAAGTCTGGGCTCTTTTTGAAAACTTGATCCAGCTCGGAGATGTAGACCTCCCCACGGTGATCCAAGCAAGCATTGAGTCCCTCAAGCACGGACTGAGACGCCAAGTTCATTTCGTCGAGTAGAACCCAGTTACCTTTCTTCATGGCTTGCAGGAATGGGGCATCTTTCCAGGCGAAGTTTCCGGCCTCGGCACCTTCAACAGGAACATCGGTGCCGAAGAGATCCATCAAGTCGGTCTGGTCTGAGAGGTTGATCCTTGTTAACGGTCTACCGCATGCCCGGGCGAGTGCGCTGACGAGGGTTGTTTTCCCGACCCCCGGGTTCCCCTCTAAGAGAACTGGTTTATTGACCTGGAGGGCGCGGATGACCCGCATTGCGTTCATCTTGGTCGTTGGGGCCCGGAATTCGTCTACGTGGTCGGCAGTAGCGTTAGATCTCGCGATGCTAAAATCCCCAATAGACAAGACTGTGTTGTCAATCCTGACTTGGGGCTCGTCTAGGTAAAGAGAAGTCAAACTGCAGCCACTAAGCTTCCCCAACTTCTCTAGGCACACCTGCCTCTGAGCCTCCATCTCCTTGGGATCGACGGCCAGAAGTGCGGACGGATTGGCCCCGATAGTATCGATGAACACTGTTGCAGCACCGTGGAGTAAAGCAAACTCGGGCAACGGGGAAGGGCACTTGTTCATGAATTCGACCCAAGCAAGAATGTCTCTCAACGAAAAGGCGGTAGCCGAAGAGGGCCTAAATGTTTTTCCAAACCAAGAAGTGAATTCGACGATGATCGCGGCGGTCGACCTGGATTCGTGGTCACGCAACTGGGTAAACTTTGGGTCGAGCTTTGATGAGATGATGTCGTGAATGTCATCATCCTCAGAGAGAGGGGGGACCCAAATTTCCGTAAATCTGTTGCGCAAGGCTGGTGAAAGCTCCTTCTTCCCCCAGTCACCCCCGGGATTCATTGTTGCGAGGAACTTGAACCCATTCGAGGCCTGTACAAACGCGTCCTCGCTCCCTTTCTCGGCAAGAAGCAGGCTACGCTGAGGCTCAAGCACAGAGTTCAATCTCTCCAACACAGAATCATCGGCAAGCGATATCTCGTCCAGGAGAAAGAACTGGCCTGTTTTCATAGCGTGAACCAAACTTCCGTCGCACCACTCGAAAAGAGCCTTGCTTCGGGTCTCCGTTACCGAAATGCTGTTCTTCAAGGAAACGGGGAGCTTCGCTAAGCTCTCCAAACTTAGAGCGGCGTACCACGCCTGCAACTGCTCAACAGTGCCGCCGACTTGCTCCCCTAGAAACGACGCAGCTTGGAGAAGATTTTGCTTGAGAGAGTCGAGGATAGCACTTCGATTCCTCACGGGTCTTTGCGAGCCGATAAGGTCACCAGTCTCTGTATTCTGGTGGGCATTGACAATGTGCAGCTCTTTCTGGTCGACTTCGGCCAAAACTTGGCAGACTGTGGTCTTGCCACATCCGGTTTCACCGACAAGCAAGACCGGCTCGTTGTTTTGGATCGCACGCCGGACGAGGACGTACAAGCGGCGCATTGCCTTCGTCCATGTCACCTCCTGGCTATTGTTCTGTGCCCGCACCGGCACGGATTTGGGACCGTAGAGGTGGCCTGGATCGATCTTGACTTTGAAGACATCTTCAATAACCCTTTTCACCTCCATTCGTTCTTCAGGTTTGCGAACGCGCTCGGCAAGGAGCATGAATCCATTGTCAGCAATATCCTGGCGCAGGTCTCCCTCCCGCAATGCCCACCGGAACAGATCTCGGAGAGTAGCAAAGCTGTTCTTCTGCTCAAACAGCCGAGATTCTTGCCGAAGACGTGAGAGTTGCTTGTAGACCTCAACAATCCTTCGGCAGTCGGAAGGGGCTGTGTTTCGGCTCCGTTTCTGCAAAATTGTTTCCAGCTCGTTTTCAGGGATGTCATCGAAGTGCAATTCGAGAAATCGGTTACGAAAAGCGCGTGACAAGATCTTCCTCCCGCCGTAGAGCCCAGGCGGATTCTGAGTGGCGAAGAGCATAAAATTTTCGTGAGGACGGACTACCTCCTGCGTCTCCGGGATTAGGAGTTCTCTGTTGTCATCCAAGAGGCGGTTGAGGGCTTCCAGAATGTCGGTACTCGCAAGGTTCAGCTCGTCTAGAACTATCCAGGAACCCTGTCTCATTGCCTGGACAAGCAAGCCTTCCTGGAACTTGAGCCTGCCATCGGACCCCGAGACATATGTACCGAGGTACTCTTGCAGGTCAGTATGCTCATGGTTGTTGATCCGCACAAACTTGTTGCCGCTAAAGTTGGCCAAATACTCGATCATGCTCGTTTTTCCAGCCGAGGTCGGGCCTTGAATTAAGACGGGGTATCGACGAGTTGATGTAGCCCTGACTAGATTCAAGAGATTGCGCTCAACGTAGGGTGTTATGATGTAGTCCGGCCGTTCGATAGGAGTTTCAGCTCCTTGCACCAACCAGTATTGATGGTCCTTATCGTGGCTCTTGAAGGAAACATAGCTTCGTCCGTCAGAAGGTCTCTTGGGAATTTGGGATAGGATCTTTAGGTCCTTCAACAAATGTTGATGTATTAGCGGCAGGACAGATGTTTCAGATGATTGGTCTAAGACGGTCAGAAAAACCATGCAGAATCCCTCATATAGAGCCCTCTCGATTCTGTAGACGGATGAGACATCGTTGGCGTAGGTCAAGACTCGGGTGAGAGAACGAAGGCTGAAGTGTGGCACTTCGTTGGCACCATCCACAATCTTCTTCGAGTCTGACAAGGCTTTGATCTCTAGATATAGAGTAGCAATGCTGTCTGCAAGACGATCATTTACCCCCTTGAGATAGGCCTTGATGATGGTGAGCAGGTCCTTCTTGTCTCTATCCGGACTCCCAACGTAGATTTCAGTGAACCGCGACCGTAATCTAGGCACGCTGTTAGTGATAGAAGTGGCGCATTTCGAAAACAAAGGACCGTACCCAATGGGAAGATCCTTCTTCCCAGCATCCCCAGAAGGGTTCATATTGCCAAACACCCTGAATTCAGGATGAGCCTTGATTCTGTCCATCTCGCCCTTCTCAGAAAGCAGGATCGACGGAGACTCGTTTGGACTCGACTGAAAGAGCCCGGCGATGCTCTCAAGCGTGTCCGGAGAGGCAAGGTTGATTTCATCCTATTTCGTAGGGTCAGCATACCTGTCATGCCCAGCCTGTTCCTGTGGTAAAGCTTACCAGAAGCACCCAGTCTCCATTCCTTGCCGCTTTTACTATGTTCCCCTCAACAAAGGCAAAGGCGAAGCCGTTAGCCCCTCCTGTGATCTGCCGGTCGAAGGAGTCCAAGCTTTGCGAGAAGGCCTCCCACCGTGGCTTAAGCTTCAGCAGAGCAGTACGCTTGCTTGACTCCGTCTTCCGCCGTTTGGCTGGCTGGTCGTTCCCGTTCTCCAACCCTGAAGAATTTGCCTTGCTGTCGATCTTGGCAAGAATAGTCTCGAACATTCTAGGTGCTTTCCTCCACTCCTTAGAAACTTCCGACCACCTGCTCTTGGCAAACCTCTTGTTAATGCGCTCAAGATAGTCGTGGTTCCGTTCCGTAGATATCCCTGTCTTCTCCCAGAGGTCTTCAAATTCCTCCTTAAGCGGCACGGCGAGGCTTCGTGAGTTGACTGGCTTGAATCCTCCTAGGAGGTCGCCTCCCTCACTCTGCTGTGATAGGTTGACCACGACGAGCTTGTGCCCCAGAGATTCTGCCAGCTGCTGCACGACAGTGGTCTTGCCAATACCCGTCTCACCGACCAGGAGGAGCGGCTCGGCGAGCCGGATGGCGGCAGATATCTGCTCCAGGAGCCTCTTAGCATGCGTTGTCGTGGCGAATGGCCTCTTTGACTTGGCGATGCGGCCTGCCCGTCTCGACTTGCTGAAAGAAATTCGGCCGATCGTAATGTGGGTGTCGGTGTCTCTGAGCTCTGGGATATAGCTTCGGAGGTAGTGCTGGATGCGCTCTGCTGAGAGGTGCATCTCTTTAGCAATGCCTGCAATCAAGGCCTCTCGCACCGTTGGCTCCTTTATGCTACCTAGGAAGCAATCTATCGCCTCGTAGAACATGCGATCTCTCGTGGTCTCGGTGATGGGTTCCTCGCCGGTCCTGCAGCCTTCGGCTTTTAGGATCTGATCCAGCCGGCGGCACCACTTCAGGAGGTCCCTAGTGCTGATGGGACGCTCGATAATGCCTCGGCCAAGCGATAGTCGGCTCGCCCCAGTCGTTGACGCAAGAAGCTGGTTAAACACCGACAATATGCCAGGAGTATATTTGTGCAAAATGGGGAACGATCCGTTGATTACATCTCGTAGTTCTGGCTGGGGTAGCGGTGTTACCGGGAGCAGCTGCCAGAGTCTCAGGCCAATGAGGCTCGGCAGGTTTTCCTTGCCATTCATCCCCAGTGATGTCCGCACCGTAGAGAAGATGCGGAATCCAGACGCTGCCTGGATCCTCTCGCCACGGCTTGGAATCAAAAGCTCGCCCCTCTCAATCAAGGGGAGTAGTGTGCTCATCACCTCGGTCGGGGCACGGTCGAGATCCTCAATAAGAACCCATCTTCCCTCTCTGACTGCTGTAGTCAAGACACCAGGTTGCCACTGGAAAGACCCGGGCTTCGAGTCCGTAGTATACAGTCCAAGAAGCATTTTTGCATCTGTCTGCTCGTTGAGATGCAGTGTTACTAACCCCTCATCTTTGCCTAGCTCCCTTGCGACCTCGCCGACAAGAGAGGTCTTGCCGGAACCCGATACCCCGTGCAGCAAGATAGGGCCTGGGTTTTGAAGCAGTATGATCAGGCGTTCGAGATTCTCAGTAGAGGTTGGGGTCTGGACCAGAGCAGACGATGTGTTCACTGGGCCGAGAGGCCGTGGGAAGACGGTCTTGCCATAATGTAGAACGAACGGGGTCAAATTTTGGGGTGGTAGTGGTGAATGAGTAGCTTGGGATAATGTCTGTTGCTGAAGACTAGCCCGTAGATTGCTCAGCTCTCCGGCGCGAGCATGCTCGTGCAAGCTGAGAAATGTGTAGTCTGCTTTCCTCCCGTCGAAGTCGCCAACGAGGTCGGCATCAGTCTTCCCGTCTTCCTGGATCCATTTCTTGATCATGGCCTCGAGCTTAGTATCCGCCGCATCATGAAGCTGGCAGAATATCCTGATAGCAAGGTACCGGACCACCGGGGTTTGACTGCGGTCCTGAAAGAGAGCTTGGATTTGTGACGGCTTAGCCAGAGCCGAGTATGTACGCTTCTCGAAACTGTTGAGCCGCCACAACGCCAGGAGCAGCGGCCCTAGGTCCTGGGGGGTGAGAGACTGCAAGTCTAGCAGGCCCGAAGGGTCCTGTCCTGAGCTGCTTCTGGCTGCGAGGAACTTGTTTAGAAAAATCGAGAGATGCGGCGCAAATGGGAGCAGCCTGGCAAAGGCTGCTATGACTTGAACGTCATTTGAATGGGCGTGGAGCGTCCATCGGGCGCAGATGTCGGCGAATATGTGTTCGGCATGAGCGAAAACTCGATCCGCAACCACAGGTATAAGTGCAGCGCGGGACAGCGCCTCCAGAAAGCGATTCGAGTGATGGTCTTGGATGATCTGAAGCAGATCTGGCGGTAAAAACTGCAGGACAGTCGTATCGCCCAGCAGAGAGACCCTCTGCGGGCTCACGTCAACTGTCGTCATCTTGGTGCCATACAATCATGGGTTTCCTCGAGATGTGCTGGTATTTTGAATCGCCTCTGGATGGTGAATTTATCTGAACTTTTTTTTATCGATAAAGCAGACCCGCTCTAGGCCCCCCCCCCCCCCCCCCC
>MU270027.1:413010-623073 GCA_021432635.1 Thozetella sp. PMI_491 | reverse complement strand
AGGCTCGTGGCAGGCAAGTGGAACCCTGCAGGGTCTCGCGTGCCCCGGCGCGGAGGTACGATGATCCCCACCAATCAGCGCTAAATCGAGCTCTGGAACTTTTCGACGCCAAAAAATCTACTGACCTCAGGGAGCTCGGATTAGCAGCAGCGAGTTTGACGAATATCCGCGAATCCCTCTTTCTCCTCCCACACCACCACTTCGTGTCAAGATGGCGCTATCAGGTCGGTACGCAGCTCAATGCTGTGCGCGACAGCTCCGGGCCTCCACTACCACCCGCGTTGCCAGCTCTTTCCTCTCCCAGCGCATCACGCGACGGCACAACTCAACTGAGGCCGCGGTGAACCCCAAGATCGCCGGCATTGTGGACCAGATCAGCCAATTGACCCTCCTGGAGACGGCAGACCTAGTCTCGAGCTTGAAGGTAAGTCTCGCACCGGCGCATCGGGGCATTCTTGATTCCGTAGAAACTCGTACCTAACCCGCCTCATCGCACCTAGTCCCGTCTCAACATCCCCGACCTTCCCGTGGGCGGCTTTGCCGCTGCTGCCCCGGCCGCCGGTGCGCCCGCTGCCGCGGCAGAGGAGCCCGAGGAGGCTGCCCCGGCAGCGGCTGAGAAGACGCTGTTCAACGTCAAGCTGATGGAGTTCGATGCTGCCGCTAAGCCCAAGATCATCAAGGAAGTCAAGAGTCTGCTTGGCCTGAGCTTGGTTGAATCCAAGAAGTTCGTCGAGAGCGCGCCGAAGGTGATGAAGGAGTCGGTACCGAAGGAGGATGCCGAGAAGATCGTCGCTACGATGAAGGAGCTCGGCGCGAAGGTAGTGCTGGAATAAACGGTCGCATCGGCCGGGAAGAGGAAGCTTGAGCTGCGCGCAGGTGCGGTGTTACGATTAGAGGGCATCACAGCATGTATAAAAGCGCATGTAACAACACGGAATATATCAAATCTTCATCTCTTGATCTGCGGTCAGAACTAGAGGCGCCCTCCCGCCCCCCCAGTTTCCTCTGCCCTCTCAGTTCCAAAATGTGTATTGATGGCGCCTCAGGTGCCATCAGTGCAAACAACTAACGCCCAGGCCCTTAATGGAGCAAAGTTCTCATTGATAAGCGCACCATATCCCCGAAAACCGAAAGTTTTGCCCGCCTGATATAAAGAGCCCCCAGCCAAAGCACCTCCCCCGTGCCCAGCAAACGCCGTGTCCCAGGTTAAACGCCAGCCCACAGAGCCTTGTGGGTATCTTGGGGGTATCATGGTGACCATCAACGAGAATGAACCCTGCCGCCGTTCGCCTCCACGTTCAGCTTCCGTGCGGCCTCCCGCGCGGCCGCCTCCCGCTCGGCCGCCTCCCTGGCCTCGGCCTCCTCGCGGCGGTGGCTGCAAGCGTTCCGCATGGCTTCTTTCCATTCCTGCCACTCTTCCTCTCCTAGGACATGGTCATCCTCGCCAAACGAACTTGCCTCATCCCAGAGCTTGTCCGCCTCGGTGTAGTCCTCCGTCGGCTGGAACGCCCAGATGTTCTCGCGAGCTCTCTTGTGGCGCTCACGGTCCTCCTCGATGCGCTGCTCAACCTGCTTCCGGTCGAGCTTCGGAAGGCCACCTTTCTTTGGGGCCAAGCTCTGAGAAGCTGGCATGTCGCCGAGGTCGTCGCCCTCGATGGGCGACGAGAGGCTCATGTCCTGCGAAGCAGTCTCGCGCTCCTTGAGGACTTCCTCGATTTGGACGACAGCCTGGGCCTCGAGGAAGCTCTTGCTCTGCAAACCATGGAGAACCTAAGCAGGGTCTCAGCGCGCTTGCTCGATGACGAAAACAGGAGAAGCGTGGGCGCCAGTGGCAAGAACCTACCTTCCGCACCACCTTGACGTTGGCAGCACCGGAGCCGTCGTCGGGTGCTACCGCATCAACAACACGGATGATATCGCGCTGCATCATGCGCACATAATCGGAGTGGCCATCTTTATTAGCCATATCGAGGAAGTGCTCGATAAAGTACATGATGTTGGCACGTGTGTTCATATTGTTCTAGACGACGGCTGGGTTAGCGTCTCGACTCAGACCAGGATGAGCGCCCGGGCTGGCAACGAGATGGGCACCAAAAGCAAGGTCAAAAGCAAAAGCCCGGGGAGGCTAAACAAAGCTGAGAAGAGAAAAGGGGCCTACCCTCTCGAGCTGCTCGAGGATGCACGAGTGCAGGTCCTCCCCCATGTCGCGGTACTTGAGGGCATACTGGGCTGCCTTCTGCGCCGACGTGACTGACGCGTTTAGCCCACGCAGTTGGTTCGTGAACCGCATGCGAACCTCGAAGGGATCCGCCATGGCTGAGCGGTCTTGTATAGGGCTGGCGGGGGGGGATGAGAGGGACGGTTCTTGGCTCTCGGTCGCTCCTCGTTAAGCTTGACTCGACTGTCCCACGAACCAACCGGGCGACGCCAAAGTTACTCCTCGCTGCTCCCGATCGAAGTAGGAGGCGGATTAATTAGTGGGAGCTGAAAGCGGTATGTGTTTGGGTGGTGGTTTTTTTTTTTTTTTTTCAGTTGGCCCAACAGGGAAGCTCCAGAAGCTCTCGGCACTCTGGCTCCATACACTCGGAGCTGCCGTCTCTCATCCCGTGTGTGGCGGAGACCTTTTCTTCGGCGGGCAACACATTTGGTGGCCCGTGCGAAACTGGCAAGCCCACTAAAAACACCGAGAGGACCCAGCTAAAGGAGAAAACCGGAGTCGTCTCTCGGGCGATGTTGGGTGGACCCAGTGACAATTTGGGCCACCGATAACGGGTATTTGGCTAAGTTATGGGCAGGGGTCGAATAGGAGAGCTTGAGCTTCAAGGGAGCGCCAGTGAGAGGTAAAACAGGTATAAAGGGCCGACATGGAAATTTCTGACCTGGCCTGGGCTCGAGAGAGCAAATCGCTCAAATTCCTTCTCACCTGTCAGTCATTTTGCTCCCCAGCCCCTCCCCTCTCTTGCAAACGCAGCTCGCGTGCCCGGCCTCGAGCTCCGGACCGTCTACAGAGAGCCTTCCACCTTGCAGAGTTCCACCCCCTATTCCCAGCTTAAAAATGGTTTGTCTTTCTCGTATTCTTATAACCATTTTCATCGGATATCAGAGCATTTAAGCCCCTGTTTTCGAGAAATGCCCCGAGTAGTTGCAGAAACATACATTCTAGGAAATAACTAACACTCGGGTACCGGCAGATGCGAGTCAACTCTACTTTCTCGCTCAACGGGAGCGTCCATGGGAGTGCCAATGGGGACTCGAACGAGCTCACTATGGCATTCTTGGGATGTGGTGAGTGAAACCGGTGCCCAGTGGCATCTTGCCTACCAAGGGGGACTGGCCCTTTCTCCCCCCTTTCTCCCCTGTAGCGGTCCGTTGGCTCACCTAGCACAGGAACGATGGGCATTGCCATTCTCTCCGGCATCCTTAGCTCCCTTCAGGATCTCCAGGCCCCTAGACCTCTTCAGACTCCTTCGGGCATATCTACTCCACCGGAGCAGATGCCCGCCCGCCTCCCTTCCCGCTTCCTTGCCTGCGTGAGGCGCCCGGAGAGCGCCAAGAAGGTCAAGGCCGCGCTGTGGGAGCACTCGTCTCTTGTCAAGGTCGTCCAGAACGACAACGTCGCGGCCGCGGCCGTCGCCGATGTCATCATCCTCGCGTGCAAGCCCACCGTGGTCAAAGAACTCCTCAGTGAGCCGGGCATGAGCAAGGCACTCCACGGCAAGCTCTTGATCAGCATCTGCGCCGGCGTGACAGTACCTGAGATCGAGATCATCCTGCACGGTGCCGTGCCCGCGCACGACCCAGAGGTCGACGGGCGCTGCCGCATTGTTCGCGCTCTCCCTAACACCGCCAGCATCATCCGGCAGTCCATGACTGTCGTTGCTAGCTCCGAGCCGCCCTTGCCAGTCGAGACAGCCAGCCTCGTGACATGGATCTTCAAGCGCATTGGCGAGGTTGTCTATCTCCCGGCCGCGGACATGGATGCCAGCACGGCGCTGTGCGGCGCTGGCCCGGCCTTCTTCTCACTGATGCTCGAGGCCGCCATCGACGGCGCTGTAGCAATGGGCCTCCCTCGCGCCGAGGCGACAAGAATGGCCGCGCAGACTATGCGAGGCGCTGCTGGGATGGTCCTGAACGGTGAGCACCCAGCCGTGCTCCGGGACAAAGTCGCCACGCCCGGGGGTTGCACCATAGGCGGGTTGCTCGTTCTCGAGGAAGGCCGCGTCCGCGGCACCGTGGCTCGTGCCGTTCGGGAGGCTACGGTCGTAGCCAGCCAGCTCGGACAAGGTGCGCAGGCACAAGGCGTGAATGGCACCCGGTTTCTTAGAAACACACACTTTGAGTAGAGCGCCGTGGGAATGTAGGCGTTTGTCTGGGTGAAGTGGCTAAACACCTTGGCCGAGTTAAGTTGGACGCGAAGGCCGGCGTTCACTACGCCTAGTTGTATAGATATCTTGGAGAGACGACCCGGTGATACCCTGCCCCGCTTGCTACAGCTGGCCGAACATGCAGGTCCGTATTATAGATTCATTAGAGCAAGGGCAGATTCTTGACCTGGGTGCGTGGCAATGCGTGAACTAAGGGTCCTTTGTGTAAATGTGCTAGAATACAATTGGACCTTACCCCTTCAGTTACTTGCGCCTATCCCTGACTTTCATGAGGTATCTAACGCCGGAAATCTTTTCATCCTCGCAGGCCGGTCCACAATCTTGGACCGGCCACCGCCCGTGCTTCCCATGGCTACCAAAATACAGCCCTGGTGGGGCGAACAAACCATGATGCTCTCCCGCATCGCGGGTGAAATCCGACGGACAGCGTCGTTCCTCATGCTGCTTAATCCCGCTTATGCATCCTCAGCACGTGCTTTCTTGCTCGCAGTGACACCTCCTTCAAGCCCCGCTTCAGCCAGTTTCCGCTTGCCGCCGGTCACGGAACTTTCGTTGCTTGAGCGGGCATCCGCCTTGCTGAGAAGTCGGGCATAGTCAAACTCAACGGCCAACACGGTCTCCTCCAGCTTGGCGATACGCTCACCGAGCACGAGCTGGCCAAGGGCATCCTTATTCCGGCGATATACCCTCGCCTTGACGAGCAGTCGCCATAGTTCGAGCTCGCGCTGTTGTTCCTTCGTCGCCTTGGCAAGCGGCTTCTCGACAGTGAAGTTGGGCCGCACGGGATCGGGAAGCTTCGACATGAGGTGCATCTCAAGGACTCGAGCAAACTGCCTGGGAGCAATTTTGACCTTGCGGCGGAGCTCCTCAGTCGCTTCGGCGTCGATAATGTCGTTCGGCACGATGCCATCTTTGACCTTGGCAGCGGCATTGAGCGTGATGGCGGTGAATTCGGGAATCTGGCGCAGGTACTTCAGATCTGTCACGTCGCGAAGATCATCAAATGCTTCGTTGGGATCTTCCACAGTGATCTCCACCGTCTGAGGGTGATTGAGGTACTCATTGAACAAGGTGCTGTAGAAAAGGGAACCGAGTCCCTTGCCTTGGAAGGGAGGCAGGATGATGAACTGCGAAATGCGGGTTCTGCACGGAAGTTCGGCGAGGTCAAAGTCGGCGCTTAGGTCGATATCCTCTGAGACGGTGGTCGGCTGCTTGTGTTTGTTGTAGAGGAAGAAGCGATACACCGTCGAGTAGCCTGCGAAGATGTAGGTAGGATCCTGCTGGTCGGTGATCGTCTGTCTCTCGTACAGAAAGAAGACAGTCCATCGATCGCCGTCGCCTTGGTCCTCGATCAGAGTTCCGCCTTCGATAAAGCAAGGTACAAATATCTGAATGCGATTCATCATCTGCTTGACTGCCGGGTCCTCCAGGCTACCCTTCCAGACCTCATATGCGCTTCGGGTAGCACCCTGTTTAATCTCGAACGATGATACCAAGTGGCCTGGAGGTGTCCAGCTGGCTGCGACCGCCGCCACGGCGTCGTCGAATTCGGCCTTCTTCTGGAATGCGACTGCGACTTGTCAGTACATTTGGTCTGTTTGTGATGCAAGGGCAAAAAGCGAACTTTCAGGCAGGTACTGCTTTAGCACCTCGGGCACTTCGAGTGCTTCGGTCTCGCCTACCGGCTTGAACTTCTTGCTATAGTGGATGGCCAGATTTGGCCGCATATCGGTCGCATTGTAGGCAAGGCTAATCTTGAGATCTTGGTACCCGAAAATCTTCTCCGAGTCGCCAAAAATAGAGTATGTGAATCCCGGGTGGAACTTCGCAACAGTCTTTGGGCCGTTCGCTCCAGGAAGTACGAGGGAGAACTCCAGGGCCTCGTTGGAGTCCTTCATCCCTGGGGGTTTTGCCAGTTAGCGATGCGAACCTGTCGGACGGGGTACAGGGAGAATTTCGACCTACATTTCTCATCGGCATCCATCGTGGCTCTTGGGGCGCGGCCGAGAGCGCGCTCGAGATGCGCAGGAGGCTTTTGTGTCGTGGATGGCTAAGCGCTGCGCCGGGTCAAGCGGTACGTTACAAGGTAAAATAGGAGCAAAAACGAGCCAGTTCGCTCCCCAAGAAGTCGAGTGAAGCCCCAAAGTGTGGACTTGCTGTTGCCGTCCTTGGCTTGTAGAAAGGTAGTGACCAGCCGACGCGATATCGAGCAGGGGTTTCGCGCGCAAAATCGCGTCTTCCAGACGACCTGTCTTAATTGAAAGCTAAGGCCATATACGGGCCCGTGCGCTATAGCATGTCGCGGATGGCAAACGTGCTAATGTATCAGTCTCTCACATTCGTCATGACAGCACCAATTACCGATCGCAGTAGAAAATGCACCTTCGTTAGAGTGCATAAGATTGCCTCTGAGCGAAATCGAGGCTACTTTCCTTTAACCTATCTCCTCACTTTTTTTTTCTTATGGAAGTTAGATAAATACCAGACTTGACAACGGACGTTGCTTCAGGCATAGTATATCTTGGTATAAATCACAGCGTTTTGCAGCCTGTAATTAGAGCTAGCTGCTTGTGATCTCTACCAGTCTGGAGTCACAACCTGTTCTCTCTTCTAGAGCTCTAGACTATGGCAATTGGGAAAGGGGTTGAAACGAGGCTGCCATATCTCATGGAGGCTTGCTGCTGCGCTGTAACGACTTCGGCCCTCTGCACCGTTCCTGGCAGGATGAGGTGTAAGTATTTTCCGTGACGCAGGGACAGTATCCGTATTGGGTCTTTAGCATGCCGTGGCGTGAGCTTTGTAGGTAGTACGTACTGATTGTATGTACATACCTAAACGGAGAAGCAAGGCAGTTCGTAGCAGCCGGCAGTCAAGAGGTGCAAACCCAAATAATGTCATTCACTTCTTCATTCCGACCTGAACCATCGCTGGATGGTAGATATGGGCATTGAATCAAGAGATTCGCTGTCTAACTATCTAGAGTGCAAGTTCGCACTGGATCTTTGGATTCGGGCTTGTCTTGGAATAGAGAACTATTCGTATGTCAGTGGTGCTTTAGTGCGATGAACTAGCTACAGACCCAGCTCTACAGGCTGAACGGGAACCTCCGTGCTAAGGACCCCTGTCGTTAAGTTTGCAGTGCGACCGGCGTGGGCTCAGCCATGTGGCAGGGGTTTGGACAACTGGCCCATCACCAATCAATCGTGTATGCAGACTCCGAGCATCCCTCGCAGTCTCTTAGCCAGTGCTACGCTAAAAAAGGTGGCAGGAAGCTCCGATTGATCACAGCAAGACAATCGCCTGGAATCTGGCCTATTTACGCCCACCTCGCGCCATTCCGCCCTTTCAAGCCAACTCGAGTCGCTCGTTCGCACCCCCGCGCCTTCGACCATCGTTCGACGAGGGACAGACAGGTGCCCATCCAATGAATCCCTGAGGCCGACCGACTCTGCTTTCTCGCTGCTGCTTCGCTGTTGTTCAAGATGGGCGGCCTGTTAATCCTGCTCGCTCTCAGTGTAAGCCGGCCTCGCGCAAAGCTGCCATGGACATTGTGAAGCTAACCTTGACCCTGCGCGCCAGGTGGTGATGGCATTGGCGTATGTCGCAAACCCTCAAAGACTCCACTCGAATCGAGTCGTCCCGATGATGTGGCGCATTGCTGACTTGAACATCACGACAGCTCCTTCCTGGCTGGCGCCATCCCACTATCCATGTCGCTGTCCCAGTCACAGCTCCGTCTAATATCCAGTCTCGGCATCGGCATTCTAGTAGGCACGTCGCTCATAGTCATCATCCCGGAGGGGATCGAGGCTGTCGCCGCTACCACGATGCCGGCACACTCGCACAGCACACGCCATCTCGTTGCATCAAGAGGCCTGGGGATCAGGTGGGCAAGCGTGGGAGCGAGCATGGAGGCTTCCGAGGCCTTTAAACTACGAACAAGATACTCTGCAGGTGCAGCCCTCGACCCCACGGCCCGAGACACGCTCGTATCCGAGATCAAAGTACGAGATGAGACGGAGAATAAAGAGGGCACAGAGGAGCCAAAGGCAGCCAGCCCAGCAGGCGATGCGCCCGGCGGTGGCGGTAGCGAGCACAGCGAATCTACCTTGCCGACGTTCTACATTGGTTTCTCGCTGATGCTGGGCTTTGTCCTCATGTTCCTGATCGACAGGCTACCTCGCCATGCCACGGACCAGCTGAACGCCGCCCCCGCGACCAGGCATATCAGCCTAGACAATCTCGGGTCCACAAGTGTCTCCGGAGAAGACGAAGCCGAGGGGTTCTTGGGCTCTATAGCTCCGTCGCCGAAGCAGTCCCGGAGCTTGGCGACCACCACGGGGCTGGTGATCCATGCGGCGGCCGACGGTATCGCCATGGGCGCTTCGGCCACGACAGCCAATATGAAGCTGGGTCTCATCATCTTCGTTGCCATCATGGTCCACAAAGCGCCGGCAGCGTTTGGCTTGACCTCGGTTCTGCTGAAGCAGGGGCTCTCGAAGCGCGCTGCCCGGGGCCACCTCATCATTTTCAGTCTGGCGGCTCCGTTTGGCGCCCTGGTGACGTATCTCATCATATCACTGCTGGGCGGGAGCAGCATGGAGGGCGAGTCCGGCCAGTGGTGGACGGGCATGCTGCTACTGTTCTCGGCAGGAACTTTCTTGTGAGCTCCCCGGGCGCCTTCCCATCCGCCCCATCCCGTGCTTCCGCGCTGACCGAAGTCCAGATATGTAGCCATGCATGCGATGCAGGAGGACTCGCAGGCCCACGACCACCACCCCGGCATGAACGGCTACTCAGACGGCGGGGCGCTCGCCCAGAGAAAGCACAGCAAGCCACAGATGCGCGATACGATCACCACCATGGTTGGCATCATGCTCCCCCTCCTCACCCAATTTGGCCATCATCACTGATGGCCGCGATTTGTTACTTTGGTCACTCGCGGAGCAAGGCGTTGTGCGTAGAGCCGGGATGGTCTACAATTGTGAGTCGTCTTGTGTAACTTGTGGCACCCAAAATGGAGTCAGGCGTCTTTGGTTTTGGGCATCATGTGTTTTGCCACGAGCGTGCAGCGGGCTCCTCTCTGGTCATGTGGTAGGAGGCGAGCAGAAGACTAGCCGGTTGTCTTGTGGAGAGGCGGCTCCGGATACCACTCACGGGATCAGAGGGATCCTGGGACGGAGCAACGGTAGGGGCGGGAAGGAGGCACAACCTCGCATAGAGCAGTAGTCGAGCAGTTTGAGCGCACACTTCAGACGGCGAGCCCTCCCAACAGCCCCCCAAAACCTACGCCAATTGGGCAATCTCGTATTATAACGTGCATCCTCCGGGCTTCTGGCTGGGGCGGGCTGCAGTCCGCAGTCCGGGGCAGCCATGACAATAGCCTTCCTTGTTTCGCATCCGGCCCGACCAGCCCCCCTTCCAATGCTAGGAGCTGCTTCTACGCCGGGAAACGGCGAAGCGTTTCAAGCATTTTGGTCTCGCGCAGAGGCGCAAACGCCGAGCGACCACGGAACATTCCATGGTGACAGCCTTGCAAAAGCCAGCCCTTTCTATGCCCTCCTCGTGTTTGGAGTAGAGTGCAGGGGGTTTCCCGGGCGAGACTGTGGGTGCGCTAATGGGCAGGAGCAGGACGGGTCGTCTCACAAAGTCAGAAACCCAGCTGGTAGTGAGTGGTCTTGCCGCTGCGAAAGTGATGGCGGCAATTTTCGACGGTCCGAGCGGCCTAGAGAGAAGGCCCCCTTCCCCCTTGCCCCGGCCTTCCGGACCGGTCGATTGCAACTGGAAATTGGGGATTGATCTGAAGCCGCCGTCACCAGCAATGCAATACTGCCCTGAACGCCAAGGAAGCAAAAGCAAATACAAAAGCCCAACTCCTGCAGCGGCGGCCACTAGACATCCCCCCCGTCGCGGCTGTAATACTATAGTAGCTTGCAGTGATTACAACACAATATCCTTGTCTCCTTTTTTTTTATTGTTTTTTTGTTCCCGTCGCAGGGAGAGAGGGTGGTGGGGAAGAACCTCATCAACAGCGGGCTTTCCCTCCGTCGAGTGCTGCAGGGTCTCGGGAGAGGGCCGAGGAATGCAGGCTGCCCCCCGCCGATGAACAACCAATCCCCCTCCCACCCTTTACGGACAGGAGGGAAGCAGCGGCAACAGCAGCAGGAGCAGCAGCAGCATCATCATCATCATCAGCGGCGGCGGCAGCAACGATTTTCGGCCTGTGGTCGCTCGGGTAGCTGTCTTTGCCTATGCCTTGCCTCGAGCTGACAGCATGCTACAGGTTTGATATTGATGGGCAGAGACGAGCAAATGGAATGCGTCTCTGGCAGAGATAGATGACTGCGCCGTGTAGCTTTCATGCAAGCATGATGTGGCCCCAAGGCCGAGGAGCGTCAGCGTCAGCCCCTTTTTTGCAGGTAGCGGGAGCGACCGACCCTTACGGGGCAAGTTACTTATTGTACCTGAACTACTATAGACTGGCAACAGGGAGCAGGGTCAAAGTACTGTACCAAACACGTAGGGTCCGAGCCAGTCCAACTACCTAGGGTCCTTTGCCACCCTTCGAGAGAGCCTCAGCCCATATGGGAGGGGAGCACTAGGGAAAGGCGTGAGCAGATCCGGAGGGGGTTCCGATTTTCTCGTGATTGTCTTTGAGAGGGTAATCTGTATAGTTGCACTCAACTGCGCCGTCAGCAGACGATTGTCGTCTTTGCCATGTTCCATTCGTAGGGGCTCCCGCACCACAAGGGCAATTGGGGGCAGGGCTGCCTGCGCAGCCCGGCGACCTGCACTAGTGCATCATGCATGGACGTCAATTGCCCTGCCCTGGTGAGGATCCTCGATGGCGCCATTGGAGGTTTCATGGGGACTCTTTGATTGAGAACCACACGGCCCTGCCCGGGATGCAGCCTCCCGCCAGGGCAAAAGGCCAAAAAGGAGAGGAGGGGTGAGCCATCAGTGGCGCCGCGGCACGGCGAAGGACAGAGGCAGAGAGGGGACGAGGCCGCCCCTCGGGGCGGAGAGCGGGAGCACTGTTTCTGACGCACGGCGTCCTGCATCAAAGACATTATTGACAGAGAGCGGTCGGCCGGGCCCCAAAGGACGTGTCATGACGAACCGGCCAGGTCCTCGATTCCCAATTCGGCACACATTCGTGCGCACCAGTGGGACAAAGTCTTCAACGGGCGCTGCACTGCGCTCTCCTTGCCCTGGATGCATCGCATGTATTACATCTTGCCGTCTGCCATCATCGGCCGGGCCCTGTGGGACGCGACAGGTACAGGAGTAGGTGCTCCTACGGCAGCGCAGTCCTAAATAGGGACAACGCCCCAGGGACAATCAGGCGCGAGTCCGTGGAGGAGAGCGCGCCCCCAGGCACGGATTAGGAGGAGACAAGGTTAGGGAGGAGGAAGGGAAGGGGGTTAGCGCGCACGCCTCAGTTGCAATAGATGGCCGGCTGCCCTTTGTACCCAAGTACCGTCCACTGGGTCCCCCGACCCCGTCCAATGCGTCCAACAGGGCAGGTCCGTCCGGGAGTTGTGGGCTTGTTCCGCTCTCCTCATTCGACCAAAGCCAGGGAATCCCGCAAGGCCCTGTCCGCCTCTTATTTCTCTGCTTCCCAGCCCACTCTCGACCACCGCTCACTCTCCTTGACGATCTCCCTTTACCCACCGGGTGGCCGCCAGAACCTCAGCCCTTCCGGAACGCTCGTCGCCATCGACTGGAATGCTTGGGCCGGGCTCGATATGAACGAGTGCCATCCCTTTTCAATCCTACTCCGCCGGCCTCGTTCTAGAAGGACCCTCACCCCTCCCGCAACCCCCGACTCGACGGCCCTACGAATCCGGTGACCACACACCCTCTCGCCCTCCGACATCCGCTTTCCTCTAACCCCCTCCTCCCCCCAAACCACCACGCCGGACCCGTACGCGCGCCCACCCATCGTGGTACTACGATCGACCAGCTTGTCTCCCCCAAGTAGTTATACGCTGGGCCGCCGTCTATGAGATCGACCTGGAACATTGACCCGAGTCGTGCCGAACGATCTCTACTTCCCCCAGGTTAGCGCACCCCTCCGTCAATCTCTCACATTCGACGTCGCGTTGGATGGTATTCAACTTTTTTTTTCACACAGCACTCGTCTGTTTTCACTTTTTACCCCCTTCCACCCCGGTGCCACGCTGACCATTTCAGATTTTCTAGCGTGCTCACCTACCACACACCTTTCTCACCTCACCACGTCTCCCTCGGTCCTCTCGCAACCAAACACCTTTCCCATCTCCCCACATTACTGCCCATCTTTTCATCACGGCGAACTATCCATCCACATCCACCCCGTAGAGCGTTAGTCCGAAGATGGCTGGATACCAACGCCCGCTCAGCTTCTCTGAGCGGCGCGGTAGTGTCTTTGGCGACGAGCTCTCCCTCAATACCACCAGCCCCAGCGTCAAGATGCCCCAGCCGCGTCCTCCACGCGGCCCGCCGACTCCCAGCATGACCACTCCGGCGGCCGATTTCGACCAACAGCTCACCGGGTCTCCTCCCCCGCCGCCTACCCCTGCGGCCTCACCCGGACCCTCGCATGTTCTCCCCGACTGGACGACCGCCGCGGACGACGAGGACCTCTTCCTTTCACAGCTCCGCCAGCATTTCGTCAAGTGCAGCAGTCCCCAGCGGACCCGCCTCCTTGCCGACCTATTGAACCTGTGCACCAGCCAGCAGCTGAGCTTTGTGCATCAGTTTGTGAGCCCGCTTCTCAAGAAGGACCCTTTCACCAGCTTCCCCGACGAGCTGTGCCTTCGGGTGAGTCGCTTTGTATCGAGATTTGGTTGGACCCTTAACTGACACTACGCCTCAGATCCTCTCCTTCATCGACGATCCAAAGGTCCTCGCCCGCGCAGCCCAGGTTTCGCGACGGTGGCGTGACTTGGTCAGCGATGACATCACCTGGAAGAACCTGTGTGTGAAGCATGATTATCAGCGGAGACTCTCGGAGGTGCATTCTCAGATTCCTCCCTTTATTCGCCCGAGCCTTCTTCCTCTAGGCTCAGATACTACTTCTCACAGCTTCCCCGGCGCTCTATCCGGCGCCAATGCTCTACTTTCGGGCTCGCGCAGCTTTGACGGCGCCTCGAGTGCGACGGAGCGGCCGAAGATGCGGTCTTACAAGTCTCACTTCAAGCAACGCTACCTGGTGGACGCGGCTTGGCGCACTGGCGGACACAACATCACTCGGAATATCACACAGGATGGCGGTGTCGTGACTAGCCTTCACCTGACTTCCAAGTACATCATTGTGGCTCTGGATAATGCCCGGATTCACGTGTTTGATACTGAGGGAAATGCTCTGCGGACTCTGCAAGGCCACGTTATGGGCGTATGGGCTATGGTCCCTTGGGATGACATTCTCGTGAGTGGTGGCTGCGACCGTGATGTCCGCGTCTGGGACTTGACAACTGGGTAAGTCGCATTGCCCCCTATCCTTCGTTGGCCCTCTCCCTCCAGCTTTATTCTACGTGTGTCTCAGCTACTAACCAGTAATCTACAGCCAATGTCTCCATACTCTGCGCGGACACACGTCGACAGTTAGATGCCTCAAGATGTCAGATGCAAACACCGCAATCTCGGGCTCGCGTGACACCACACTTCGTGTGTGGGATATCCAGAGTGGTGTGTGCCGCAACCTCCTTGTCGGGCACCAAGCCAGCGTGCGATGCTTGGAGATCAAAGGCGACATTGTTGTTTCCGGTAGCTACGACACGACCGCCAAGGTCTGGAGCATCTCAGAAGGCCGCTGCCTCCACACTCTGCAGGGCCACTACAGCCAGATCTATGCAATTGCGTTCGATGGGCAGCGAGTCGCTACAGGGAGCTTGGATACAAGCGTCCGGATTTGGAACGCGTCCACAGGGTATGTATCAGGTGCCGACAGGGTGGGGCCGAGCAGTCGAGGACTAACATGTGCGCTTGTAGTGAATGCCAGGCCGTCCTGCAGGGTCATACGTCCCTTGTCGGCCAGCTGCAGATGCGCGGCGGTACCTTGGTCACGGGCGGCAGCGATGGCTCCGTGCGGGTGTGGTCGCTGGAGAAGTTCTGCCCCATTCACCGTCTGGCCGCCCACGACAACAGCGTAACGAGCTTGCAGTTTGACGACACACGTGTAGTGAGCGGCGGTAGCGATGGCCGTGTGAAGGTCTGGGATCTCAAGGACGGACGCCTAGTTCGCGAGCTTATTGCCCAGGGCGAGGCTGTTTGGCGGGTGGCATTCGAGGACGAGAAGTGCGTGGCCATGGCCTTGCGCAACAACCGAACCGTCATGGAGGTAAGTACAAGCTAGAAGGCCTGTGGCTTGACGCTTGGGTGAAGCTAACCTGAACCAGGTCTGGTCTTTCGCACCCCCGGAGGAAATGCTTCAGGAGCGTCCCAGCCTGCGGCCCGCCTCTCTACAACCCACCGGCCACATTTCCACCACTCCGGATCGCCCTCTGAGTGCCATATCGCTCGACTATAGATCCGCGCAGACGGCGGCCCAAGACGTCGATATGACCGATGCTGGCCCATCGACAGCGCCTCTCCAGCATGGCAACACCACCTTCTTCCACGACGACTAGAGGCTGCACGCCGTGCAGCTGGTCGTGGAGGCGCCTCCAAGTCAGGCTTTCACTTTTATCTAGGACTTGTTCACGAGCCTAGCTGCGTCGCATCTCCAAGTGGAGCATGCGGCCCGTATGGCCATGGCCAGAGTATGCATTGCACATACGGAGATACCCTCTTCATTTGCTTTTTTCGGAGCGGGCAGGCTACGCCCGACCACTCCGCATCCACCTCATCCCATAACATCGAGGCGCATCGCAGGCGCAAATGGATACCACGGACAGGCATTTGTGGTTGGCTTACAAAAGGAGGTGAACGTTGTAGGCATCGGCATGGCGTTTGCAATCTTGCGAGGAGACCACGGCAAACAGGCAGGCAGGCAGGCAGGCAGGCAGGCAGGGAGGAATTGGAGAGGGACACTGGCTTTATGAGACATGGATGGGATGAGGTTAGCTCTATATTTGCTCTGCATGATCATACAGATCACACATGTGCTGCTCTTGCTGCTATCGACAATAATCAGATATCCTTGAACGGACACTCCGGCGATGCCTCAACAGCGTGCTCCAGGTGCGTGCTCCTGGTGCCTTCTGCGTCGACTCCTTCGGCGACTGAGCCCGGGTCCATTCACAGTCCCAATGCAGGCGTAAAATTGTAATCCCGTAAGATGAATTGAAAATTACGGATCACGAAGCCGGCCCCAAGCACAGGCCGCAGCAGCGTCGGGTTCCCTCTCAGAAGGCATGCAAAAACTGATAGTTTTGGTCTGTAAGCCCAGAGTCCAAGTGGCATCAAAGGAATCCTGCTCGGAGCCACCGGGAGCTGTGGTTCTGCAGCTACGACCCGGCGTCCGAAACTCAGGATGGAGTCCCGCTTATTTCCAGGCGCAGACTAGCGCCATTTGCAGTTCAACAAGCTGGGTCCCGACTCCGAAGCTTCCCCAACGGCCGGAAAAAAATCCCACCTACTCGCGGTTTAGTCTTTTTTTCGCCAGCGAAAGCTCCGGTTTATCTCGCCCTCATCAACCACCCCCTTCGAACATCGCGACCGACGCCAACCACCACGATGTTCTCGCGAGCCCTCCGCTCTACACGGGCGATGCCCATGCGGCTCCCCGCCGCTCCTCGCGCCTCTGCTCCGTTCATCGCTGCGTCGCGCCGGACCGTCACCACCAATGCCGCTTCTGCGAACGTCAAGACTGCCGTCCCCCAGGTGAGCCCCCCCGATTGCGGTGTTTTCGTGCCGACGGTCCAATTGGGCCCGGCAGCCTTCCAATTGCGAGTCTGCGAGACGGGCTCGATGCATTGAATGATTTCGGAGCTGACAGTCGCTCCCCCCCCATCCGTGCAGGCCGAGGACGAGCCTTTCCAGGTGACGCTCAGCGACGAGAGCTTCGAGACCTACGAGCTCGACCCGCCCCCTTACACCATCGAGGTGACCAAGAAGGAGCTGAAGCAGATGTACTATGATATGGTCATGATCAGGTATGCGTCGCACTCAGCATTCGCTGGCGGCTAGTAACGTCTAACCCGGCGCTTCTGAACCAAACAGGCAGATGGAGATGGCCTCGGACAGGTTATACAAGGAGAAGAAGATCCGCGGTTTCTGCCACCTTTCAGTTGGTCAGGAGGCTGTCGCCGTTGGCATCGAGCACGCCATTGAGAAGACGGACGATGTTATCACCTCATACCGATGCCACGGCTTTGCTCTGATGCGCGGCGGTACCGTCCGCTCTATCATCGGTGAGCTTCTGGGCCGGCGCGAGGGTATCGCCTACGGCAAGGGCGGTTCCATGCACATGTTCACCAAGGGCTTCTACGGCGGCAACGGTATCGTCGGCGCCCAGGTCCCCGTCGGTGCCGGTCTCGCCTTTGCGCAGAAGTACACAGGCGGCAAGAAGGCTACTGTCATCCTGTACGGTGACGGTGCCAGCAACCAGGGCCAGGTCTTCGAGGCTTTCAACATGGCCAAGCTGTGGAAGCTCCCTGCTCTTTTTGGCTGCGAGAGTGAGTTACACCTGCGTACCCGGCCGTCTGAGGCAATTATTTGCTGACCCTCTTCTCTCTCCCTTACTAGACAACAAGTACGGTATGGGCACGTCCGCGGCTCGCTCGTCCGCCCTTACCGACTACTACAAGCGTGGTCAGTACATTCCCGGTCTCAAGGTCAACGGCATGGACGTTCTCGCCGTCCAGGCCGCTGTCAAGTACGGTAAGAAGTGGGCCGAGGAGGGCAACGGCCCGCTGGTGCTCGAGTACGTCACCTACCGGTACGGCGGCCACTCCATGTCCGATCCCGGCACCACCTACCGTACTCGTGAGGAGATCCAGCGCATGCGGTCGACCAACGACCCCATCGCTGGCCTGAAGCAGCACATCCTGGACTGGTCCGTCGCTACTGAGGACGAGCTCAAGGCCATCGACAAGGAGGCCCGCGCCCACGTCGCCGAGGAGGTCGAGATCGCCCAGAAGATGGCCGCCCCCGAGGCCACTCCCAAGATTCTCTTCGAGGACATCTACGTGAAGGGTACCGAGCCCCAGTACATCCGCGGCCGTACCACCGACGAGGCTTTCTACTTCCAACAGTAAGAGCGCCTCTTGTTGGCCTCCGAGGATTCCGAAGGAGCACCTCCACCCACGACATACCCACAACCGCTAGCCTTAACCTGGGTCATCCAGCCATAAACCCGCAACCGCAACCCATGTCTGTATCATGCATAGGCGGTGCCGTTCGCGCGGAGTCTATCTTGTTTAATCAGTGCCTTTTCAGGTCAGCCTAGGGGGTCGCCAGATATAGGCTCCCCGCGCGCTGCCGCCGTTTGCATGATCCCGTTCCCCTTTGTACATTACCGCAATAGCACCTAGAGGATTGGGAAGGGATACAAATCAGTGTCTGAATTAATTGTCTCGCGTTTCCATTCCGGTGATGAGGATGAAGGTACGCTCCAGCATTCGTCACACCCCGACGTAGCTGTTGGCGTGTCTAAGCATTGCCAATCCGCAAGTCCCTTGCTTACGCCTCGACCTACATCGCCGCAATCCTTAGCCGTCACGATTTAACAGGTAATTTAGTAGTAGCACATGATATGTACAGCCAGCCATCTAAGTGACTTTCTTGGCTCATGTTAAATTTACTTTTAGAAAACGGAGGGTATCAATAGCCTAAGGTAGTAGGCAAGCATCTACTTCTACGGAAACACTAAGCAGCGGCTGCTTTTCTTTTCTCTTCGTCTTTCTGAGCCTGCGCAGCCCGCAGGCGTGCCATGGTAGACGCGAAAGGATTTCCGTTGCTGCTGGCACCGCTTGGCTTCGGAGGCTTGTCTGATGCTGGCCTGCTGGAGTGCGCGTCAGCCTTTGGACCGTCATCAGAGGGTGCGGGTGGTTTCTGTGGCGGCTCTTTGGCCACAGCCGCTGGCGGCGGCTGCGACGCCGCGCCAGCCTTGCGCGCCTTCTTCTCCTCTTTCCGCCGTAGCTTCTCTTCCTTGCGCTCGCGGATCCGCTGTTCCAACTCCGCGATGCGCTCGTCGTACTCGTCGTCATGCGCTTCGCCGCCGGCTTGGGGGGTGGGTGTCGCGTGTTCCGTGGCAGGAGCAGGCGAGGGGTGCTTCTGGGCTGAGGCTGCCTCCGGGGCAGAGGTGACCCTTGGTTTCTCGGCCCCGTCTTGTTTCTGGCGCTCCAGCTCCCGAAGCCTCTCTCTCTCTTCTGCCTCGCGTATTAGCCTCTTGCGCTCTTCCATCTTAGCCCGCCCGCGCGCCGCCATGGCCGCGCGTTCCGGATCGTGCAGGTTCTGCTGCTCAGTGCGGGGTTTCTTGGCACCTCGCGCCTCGGCCTCACGGCGCTCTAGGTCCTCGACAAGTTGGCGGCGGCGCGAGCTCATCTGTTCGTGCTGTGCTTTCTTCTGCAGGGCGGCCGACACGACCTTGCTGTAGGCCTCACGGGCCTCCTGGTCGATCAGCACGTCGCGTGCGCGGCCGAAGGACTCGTACAGCTCTGCATCGTAGTTGGCGCCAGCCTTGTCCGGGTGGTGCTTGAGCGCGGTGCGGCGCCATGCCTTGTGAATGTCGTCGGGGGAGGCGGTGGCATCGATGCCAAGGAGGGCGAAGAGATCGACTCCTTCCGACGCCTTGTCTTTGGCGTATTTTATGAGCTCGGGACCTTCCATCGTATCGGCGCCGATTGCCCGGCAGCGGATGCAGCTGTGCGAGTTGGAAGCTGGGTGTGCAGGCAGAACAAAACGAGTTGAAGTTTACTTGGAGTTCGCCTCAAGTCAGTGTGAGGGTGTAGAGTCACGGTACTAGCCATGAAATTTATCAGATGACTAAGCTCAGGCGACCACCTCCAAGGTCGGTCCTTTCAGCCGTCACACCAAAAGATTCTCCACCACTTACTTTGAAGGCTCTTCTAGAGGCAGCTTCTGACGCCAAACCTAGTTTATATTTCTCTCTACAGTCCAACGCCGGAATAACTGCCAAGGAAACGAGCAAATAGGCGCAAGGTGGAATGTGGGTCGGTTTTGACCAATCACCACTCCATCATTAGGAGCGGCTATACCCACTCAAGCGAGAATAGGGGCAGGTAAACATGCGTCCGGGTCCGACCCAAGATTTTTTAGAAAGAGTATCGTTTGCGTTCATTTCACTTGCAGACGGCTAACCTCCATACCTTAACTCACCACGGGAATTCTCGTTATACGAGCATTCGCGGATTCCTGCTCCAGGGCCTGACAGCGCAACAATCACACAGTCAACTCAGCAGGTAGTTAGGTAGCAGGCAGACGTTGGGTAGGCCCGAAAGGCAACCGTCTTTTGCCAAGGCAGAGTCGATCAGGCCTGTAAATTGTTGAAACGCTACATAATACGAATCGCACTACACTCGTATCAAGGAACAGATGGTGCTAATTCTGATCGCAGCCACTTTACGGGGTGCATTCCCTGTAGAGCTTTGTAGATAAGATTCTTCTGCATTGGCGTCTTGAAAACAGCAACAGATATCTGTATGGGTGCCAGAGCCTCATACTGGATTCTTAGAAAGACCGAGTCCTCTACATCTACACCGCAGAGGCAATAGTCCGCAACACATATCAAGTATCCGGATATGGCGAAACAACGAGAGGAAAGAGGCATGATTCCTCGGTCCAAATCTTTCGTCTCACCACTGGCTCCCTCGGAAATTCAGTCCAATTCGTCAAGCTCAGTAGGTGGCCGCAAGCCTCTGAACAAGGTACTGGCCGCTGTTGATTCCGTCGTACTTCTTGTCCGCCTCAGTAGCGAAGGTGCCCGGTAATGCCTCTATATGGCTCTCGAAATTGGGGTTGCAGAAGTACCTGGACCACGCGTGAGTTCCGCACTGTATCAAGTCGAGCACACAGGCCACACTTACGCGATGCTGTATCGTGGCGGATGGGACTCGCCGTCTGCGTGCGGTGGCTCCACTACGCGGTGAATGGTGCTCTTGATCGTATCATTGCTCCAACGCGCCAACAGGTCTCCGGCATTCACAACGCACGTACCCTCGATTGGCGTGGCATCCACAAAGTGACCGTTCGGGCTCCTTACCTGAAGGCCGCCTCGCGAGTCCTGGAACAGCAGGGTGATGGAGCCGTAGTCGGAATGTTCTCCCGCGCGTACCTGACCGGGGTTGATGCGGAATACCTCGCGCTTGACGGCCGGGTAGTGAAGCAGACGAAGCGTGTTGTCGCCAACGTCCACAAAGCCATCGAAGAAGGATGGCTCCAAGCCCATACCCACAGCAATGGCGCGCATCACCTCCACGTGCAGAGCCTTGCACTGACCAAAGAAGTCGAGCATCACTGGCTTGAAGTCATCCATCGTTCCCTCGGCCGTTGGCCACTGGTTGGGATGGTCAAGTTCTCCTTCCCGCCCTATCTCAAAGCTCTCCTTGATATCTGGGGCCGCACTGCGAATGGCCTCGACCTTGGTAATGTCGGTCTCCTGAGTGACCTTCTCGCGACCAGGAGCAGAGTAGCCACGGTTCGCCTCCGGGGTGGTCCAGCCATGGGAAATCTTGGTATCCTCGGGTAGCTCAAAGAACTTGGCAGATGTGCCGAAGACCTTGGCGCGCGTTTCCTGCGTGATGGGGATGTTGCTCAGGTAGATGAAGCCGGCCGTCTGGAAGCCATGCAATATAGCTTTAGCCGCCTCGAGCCTCTGATCATCGTTCCCGTTGAGGAACTTGGAAAAGTCAATGAGCTGTGAGGTGCGTCAGCGGTTCTGCAGGGAACCTGCTGTGAGTAAGATGTAGTCGAGATCGCCTAGCGTACCGGGATGAGGAGCCCGTCGCTCTTGACAGCTGCCTTCTCCATCTCGAGTGGTGCGGAGCGCTCAACTCTCAAAGAGTGTGCGGGCGGGACAGGCGAGTATAATGTTTCTACGACCGGGAGGACTAGCACAGAAGGAGTTTTGAGGGAACAAAAGGAGTGACACGACTGGAATAGTTGTGTGAGATTAAAATGTCACGAGCAAACGGGGTCGTATCTCGGGCAGCTCCGGGCCCCGCCAATCGATCGGTCGGTCGATCGCATTGGGAAGGAACTCACATGAAAGGCATTACCTAACAAGGATACAGCGATTACCTAGAACCTTGGGCGAGGGGGCTCTGTGGTCTCTGGGCATTTGCTCGGTATTTGCTGATAAGCTAGACTAGAGATAACGCAAGGTGGGGGAGGGGGCCCAGAGGGAGAGAGGAGGGGGAGGGGAGATAATGGCGGGGTCACAGAGGAGGCAGGCCGTCGCAAAAACCGTACCTGCCTTTCGTGTAAGTGAATCGGCCCCTTCCGATCCGGTGTTGACACCTCCTTTCCCGTGCCTCCGGAGTTTCGACGAGGCAAGACGACAAGACACGAGACACCCCGCCCCGGACCGCTCAAACGACCGACACACCACCAACATGGCGGCGCCGAAGGCCAAGATCGTGGACATCCACACCCACATGTACCCCCCTTCTTATGTCAAGATTCTCGAGTCCCGCGGAACCATCCCCATCGTGCGCAGCTTCCCCGGCGCAACGGACCCGAGGCTCATCCTCCTGGAGGCTGAGGTGCCCTCGATCGCTGCCGCCGAACAAGATGCCTCGGCCCCTGTGCCCGGCCGGCCGCTGACCCGACATTACTCCTCGCTGGCCCAGAAGCTGCACTTTATGGACACACATAGCATTGACATCAGCGTCATCAGCCTCGCCAACCCTTGGCTCGACTTTCTAGGCGCCTCCGAGTCCGGCCCTGTCTCCGAGTCCATCAACGCCGAGTTCGAGGCCATGTGTGCCGAGCACCCGGGCCGTCTGTTCTTCTTCGCCGCCCTGCCCCTCACGGCGCCTCTGGATACCATCTTGTCGGCCATCGCCTACGTTAAGTCGCTCCCCCACTGCCGAGGGGTCATCCTTGGTACCACTGGCCTCGGCCAGGGCCTTGACGACCCTGCCCTGCTCCCCATCCTCACGGCGCTGGGCGAGGCCGACCTGACCATCTTCCTCCACCCGCACTACGGCCTCCCCAACGCCGTCTGGGGACCACGCGCGGCTGCCGAGTATGGCCACGTACTACCGCTCGCCCTAGGATTCCCCATGGAGACTACCATTGCCGTGACGCGCATGTATCTCGCCGGCCTATTCGACGCCGTGCCCTCGCTGCAGATGATCCTTGCGCACAGCGGTGGCACGCTGCCATTCTTGGCCGGCCGAATCGAGAGCTGCATTGCACACGACGGGCACCTCGTGCGGGAGGGCCGTGCCGGCAAGGACGTCAAGAGGCGGACGGTATGGGAGGTTCTGCGCACACAAGTTTTCTTGGATGCCGTGGTCTACAGCGAGGTTGGGCTCAAGGCAGCAGTAGACGCGAGCGGAACGGACCGGCTGATGTTTGGAACGGACCATCCCTTCTTCCCCCCACTAGAGAGCGACGAAGAGGGCGAGTGGGAGAGCGTAACCCTAAATGCGGAGTCTGTGCAGAAAGCACTCGGCGCAGGCACCGAGGACGCAGGCAAGGTTATGGGAGGTAACGCGATCAAGGTGCTGAGGCTTGAAGAGCAGTAAAAGGGAAGGAAGGGAACGCTCCGGTCATGATCATGATACATCACACCATATATTGCTCGCTATCACGGAGCTGTCTGAACCATATAGCACCCCGATAGCATTTACCGACCCTATGCAACAAAAGATTCCATCTCGCACCACCGCGAGTAGTTTTGGAAACAATCTCGCACTCGAGAAGAGAAGAGAAGCTCGCTAGGTATCACGATATATATAAGTCCCCGATCGGCACCGGTCGCCTTCCGCTGCGGTGTCAGCCGCTTATATTTTGGTGGATGCTCAACCCCCGATGCATGTCATGTCTGCCCTTCGGCTTTTCCCGGATTCCTTCATTTAAGCTTTGGCAGGACGACCGGGAACTATGCTCTCCGTGTCAGGCTGTGCAGTCAACAAGTTGGTTGCTCCCTTTTGATCATTCGTTGTTCGTTCAGTCTTTGACGCTTGTTCTGTCTGTCAACTGTCATGAAACCTGCGCCTGCTTGGTCGTCATTCACGCGGCATCCTCATGCTTGGGGGGCTCCGAGTTCCCCTGCTCGTCCCAGCCCCAGACCTGTGAGAGGTAACGGCTCATATTGACGCGTTTGGTACGCATCTCCGTCATCCATGGGTGATCGAGCATCCGCCACGGGCTCGCGCGGCGGCCGGGTTCCTTTTCCAAACTGTTGCAAGCGTTAGCGGTGCGATGCGATGCAATGCCGGGGAGGGGACCCCAAAGGGCGGGTTACGTACCAGCATTCGATGAAGTATTTGAAGTTGTTACTCCACATGATGTTCGCAGCTGGCTCGTCCTTGAGCTTGGGGATTGGCTGTCGGACGATGTAGGTCAAAAGATCAATGAGGCCGGCCCTTGGCTGCATCTCAGTGCCGTCGGCAGGGAAGGGGAATCGGTGCTGCGCGACCTCGAGCAGGGTGACACCGGTCGACCAGACATCCGAGGTGATGGTATACGACTGGCCGGTGATGCGCTCCGGAGCCATGTAGTAGCTGGTGCCGATAAATGTGTTGGCTTCGCCCTTGGTGCCGAAGTCGCCTGAGACTCCGAAGTCACAGAGCTTGACTGCGCCGTCTCGGCAGAGCAAAATGTTGCTAGGCTTGATATCACGGTGAATGATCTTCTTGCTGTGGAGGTAGGTCAAGCCGCGAAGGACGCCTTCAGCTATCTTCCCCAGCACCTTCTCGCCAGTGCGGCCACCTAGCCGCTTCACCTCCTTGTAGATGCTGTCCAAAGAGCCGCCTTCGCAGAACTCCATGGCAATGGAGATGGTAGCGGTGGACGGATCCACGAAGGCACCGTAGTACCGGCAGATGTGCTCTGAGGCGCAGTCTTTGTTGAAGTTGAGCTCCCGCACGATCTGCTTCTTGACATCTGGGTCGGGGTTTGTAGTGATGACCTAGTGCATAGGGTTAGCCAGTGTTTCCGCTTATCCGACAATCCAGAGCCGTACCTTAAGAGCGAAAACAGTCTTCCCTCCCTTCAGCTTACACCTTGTGACTGCACCACCAGCACCTTCTCCCAAGCTTCCGAGCTCGACAATCCTCTGCTCCATGCTCGCAATCCTCCAGGCCTCGTCATCCAGATCTTCCACATCCAGCGTCCTAGCCTTCTCTAGGCTGAGCTTGTCAAAGTTCTCGAGCCCATGCAGACTGCCCTCTCTCTCCATGCCTACGCCCCCAACGCCACCCTCACTGGCATTGGAGTACAAGGAACCGACAGCAGAGACAGGATCAGGCGTGCCCTGTGGTTTCGCCCCTATCCCGTACTGGCTGGCAAACGATAGGGCGCTATACTGCGACCCGGCGCTCGTCGGGTTGCTGGCACGTCCATCGAGGGGGCCGAAGCTCCCGCTCCTGCTGTGTGCTGCACTGCTCTCGCTCCCCCCGCTCGCGCTCTGGCCCTGGGTAGAGGGCCGGCCGAGGGCCTGCTCCTGCGGGGTGGAGGTGCTTCCCATGGGGGTCGCGAGGTGTAGGATCGGGAGTGGCGGGCGAGACGAGCTGTTGATATTTCCGACAGGTTTCGCGTTTGGCGATGGAGGAATGGCGAGACCGAGTCTTGGTGTGCGGGCGCCGCTGGGGCGCGAACCGGGCAGGGCCGGCCGGAGGAAAGGGGCAGGGGATGACATGATGGGCACCGAAGTGGGAGGCTGTGGGGAGAGCACAATAGGTGCTTCAGGCGCCCCCGCCTTCGATTTAGAGAAAGAGGTCAGCTTCAAACACATCGAAGATTCTCACATAAACAAAAGGTGGGAAGGCCGACTGCCATGCCAGGCGTGTACAGGTCGCTGTGTGTGGAGAGATGGCAAACGAAGATGGACACCACAGTGGTCGATACACACCAGTCAGATGCAGATGGAGCCGAAATATGCCCGAAGTATCGAGAAGATGGAGCAATGGCAAGCGGTGCGTGGCATGGAAGAGAATGGATAAAGAAAGGAGGTCCTACAAAGGGTGTGGCGCCCGCGACGCCCGCGTTCTCGTGATCGCCCATGGTCGGCTAAGGCGGGCTCTGAGCCTTGGCCTCTCTCTGCTCTCTCACCTTGCACCACGGCAGGGGTGCTGTACGGGCGGGAGGTACAAAAACCAGGCGCCCCAGAATGAGGTCACGTTCAGGAATCGTAGGACACAAGCAAAGTAGGGCCGAAGCGACTCTGTAGGAAGCCGGCTCTCGGTTCAACAGATGGATGCAGGGAGTCGGCGAGAACTGTGCGATGGCAGCGCACGGGGTGACTGGATCGTTCGGAGCAGTTGGTAGGGAGAGCGTCGGCCGAAGTATCGACACAGGGAGCAAGCGTCGCAAAAGGGGGATAGGTCGAAGGGGATGTGTCTGGTTTTGTCGGGCGGCGACGCGGATTGATTGTGCGGACGTCTGCGGAGAAGGCGTGCGATCTGGTTGTGTGGTCCGGGTCCTGCTGGTCAAGAGCCCCGCTCGTGCGGCAAAAGCTGGAGGGGCGAGGGGGGTTGTCGTCAAGGAAGCAAAAGTTGGAAGCGAAGGAAGGCGGGAATCCAAGGCGAGAGGTGTTTGGACGAGGTAGCTTTGTCGGGCGACGGCCTGCTCGCGTATGTAGCTCTTCCCTCTTTTTTGGGGCGCTTCAGGTGCCGTGGTGTTGAAATCAAGCAAACCGGAAGTGGATTTCTCGGCTGAGGTGGTGCTTGGGGTTTGGGTCCCTCATATCTTGCAGGTCTGGTGCAGCGCGGCCGATCTCAGGCGCTTTGAGTGGTCCGAATGCTGGTCAATGTGACGAACCAACAGGGGGGCAATTGGGCAGCTGCCGGAGCCAAAGGCGGGGCCGTTGGCTGAGGTCTCCTTGGTGTCCACCAAGTCGCCCGGGGAGTCCCACTGGCGCGCCTTGTTGGTGGTATACCTCCGTGGCTCCGTAAGCACAATTCGCCCGCGTCGGGACGATTGAGGGGAACCTTGAGGAGCAACGAACGAGCGGGCTCGGTTGTGGCGAGACCCGGCGAGCTAGGGGAGACGGGCCTGCAGGGCGGCTACTGAGACAAGACCTTCCAGAGCCGACAGCAGCGAGAGGAGGAGCAGGAGGAGGAGGAATACGAGAAGGGGATGTGCATATGTAGGTACAGTACTCTCTGTATGCAAGAAGCAAACAACAGGCGCGGCCAAGACAGCCCAAGGGAGACGGGCTGACTGAGGGTTTCCTCACTATTCCCTCTCTCTTTATTTTATTTTTTTTCCTTTTTCTCTTTCTTTTCTCCCTTTCCCTCGTTTTTGCGGCAAAGAAGGGGCGATAGAGCGAGTTCTTGACGAAGCACCATGCCAACATCAGCAGTCCTGCCGGGCTTCCATTCCTCGCCTGTGATGCAAAGATCTGGGGGAGGCGTGGATGGGGGCAATGGGGGCTAGCGTAGAGAGGGTCAGAGGGTCAGAGGGTCAGAGAGCTAGGTAAGCTACGTTCCATCTGCACTGTGTAAGGCAGTACCTGCCGTGCCTGCCCACCGTTGCATCCTCCATCTGGGATGTCTTCCCGATCGCAACTACCCTTCCTGCCCCCCTTCTTCGTATGCAATTCGACGGCAGGGCTTTCTTGGCATATGACACAGTCTGCGGCGGCCGAAGAAAGCCTGACAGTGTGCTGACCACGGGCAATAAGGAAGCAAATTGCCCGGCCCGAAGTCCTGGGCCTTCTAGTCTCTTCCTTCGCCTCTAGGACTATGGCTTTCTATGCGACACACTGGCGTTTTGCCCCCCCCTTCCGTCCCCTCGGCTCCCCGCCCACCCTCTCCCAGGACATGCCTCATGTCACGCCTGTGCGACCGTCATCTCAAATCAAGATATATATGACAGCCAAAATCCTAGCCAGTTTGGGCCACAGGGAAGGGGGGGCGAACGTGCCCAATAGTGACAGCCTGCTATGATGATGGTTGACGCCGACCAGTCCACGCCGTTATGGTGCGCGCATTGATCCGTCCAGCGGCTCGCAGAGGGCTAGTGCAGAGCTGGCGTCCTCCGGCAAGCAAGGCTGTCAAACTCGAACAAAGTACTTGATACAAGACACAAGGCCTGACTCCAGGTCTTCGCTGCGAGCAAAGAAGGCACGTCTCAAATGCCTGTGGCAAGTGTCCGAAGCACCTCAGTTCCATCCTGCACTGTGGTGTCGGTTTGGGGGCCTTCGAGAAAGAGCTGACCCTCTTTCCGTCCCTCATTCTCCGTGTACATCCCTCCATCCCTCCACCCTTCCAGGGTCGCATTTGGGGTCCAAGGGGCTGATCAAGATGCACCGGCGCCCACCCAACGCACACAGACGTGGCCCGAAGTCCTGCTGAGTGAGGAATTTGACGGTGCGCGGGGCGGGCGCAGCCATCAGCCACCAGGATTGGTATCGGACGAAGGCGGCCGGGTTGAGCTGTCAGGGACTGGTCTGCCCCGGCAGGTACAGCATGACCATGACGAGTACCTCAGATTGTACGGCTAAGCAGTTCCTCTTCCTTTCCTCCTCTCACCATCCTGCCCACCGGCCAACTGGAGCAGAGAGCGCTAGGTCTGCTCGCTCGGCATCGTCGCCCTTTCCCACCCTTGCCCGCTAAGGCTTCTGCTGTCTGTAGCCCCCCGAGGCAACCACGGCGGTTTCTCATGCTCCTTCAAGGTCCTCCCCAGTGCGTCGTCGGACGATTGGTCCTCTCACAACGCAACGAGTGTCGCAGGGGTTTTCCAGTGCCCACTCTCTCGTTGGGCCGCCCCACGGGAATCCAGAAGCTGCATCAGGGAGGACCACGGGCGACCCATTTCCGGGGCCCATACTCTCTCTGGCTTGTCACATCAAGCCTCGAGGCAAGGGCCGCGTGAGGGACGGCCCACTAGGAACCGGTAGTTGTGCTTCTCCTTTTCTCCCAAGCGCCGCCCAAAGGCGCGCAGCAGCTAAGCGCCGGTAGCACCCTGTGATTGCGAATGGCCTGGAACTCGTTTCATGCGGCCATCTGCTGGGCAAAGGCGGGGGGGATCGGGCGGCCGCCGGTTGGCTAACGTTGTGGGTCCCTTAGATATGACCCACTTTATTTTTTTATCAGTCGTCTTTTTTTCTTCCTCTGGTCGCCTGGGCGCTGCGAAGACCGAAATTTGGATGCATCGATTTGCTGCCGCAATATCCAGTCCGTGAGCGCAGCGAAGCAAGAGTGGCATTTATGCGCATTGCCAAAACCCTGTGATCCCGTCACTCGTTGGCTGGGAAATTTGCATCATCATGGCGCCTTCCAAGAATGGACCCGCTGCCCTGAGCAGCGACGACTCCTCTGGTGCCTCCTCCTTCGCCGAGCACTCGGCCTCGTCAGGGGAGGACCAGGGCCAGGCCAGCCGCCGGTCCCGTAGCCACCGGGGCCGCGATACCGAATCAGACTCAGACTCAGACTCCCTCGATAGCGCCGCCCCCCGGAAGCGGCCCCGCACGTCCGCCGCCTCCGTGGAAGATGAACGCGCAGCAGAGGAGCCCAAGCGCACTCACCTCTTTACCGCACCATCGCGTGTGAAGCGCCACAAGGGCCAGTCAGCCAAGGTCGTCGATGCAGCCGTCGACGCGGCCGTCGACGAGGCCCTCAAACCCTTGAGGAAGATTACGGCCCCAACAGACCCCAACACCACGTTTGGGTCGATGGGCCTGCGGCCGTGGCTCGTACAGAGTCTCTCAAACATGGCCATAAAACGACCTACGGGGATTCAGAAAGCTTCCATCCCTGCCATACTCGAAGGACGGGACTGTATTGGTGGGAGCAGAACAGGTTCCGGAAAGACGGTCGCTTTCGCCGCACCTATCCTCCAGCATTGGGCAGAAGACCCTGCTGCGATATATGCCGTCATTTTAACACCGACTCGGTAAGTGTTGCCTCTGGCCCTTTGCACAGGCGCCTGCAGCTGAGAGTAAACCGTCCTGACGGCCCCATATAGTGAACTGGCGCTGCAAATATTTGAACAGTTCAAGGCGATTGGGTCGCCCCAGTCGATGAAGGCCATCCTCGTCACCGGCGGTGTTGACATGCGTCAGCAGGCGATCGACCTCGCCGGCCGGCCGCATTTCGTCATCGCGACCCCCGGCCGCCTGGCAGATCATATCCGTACGTCGGGCGAGGACACCATCGGCGGTCTACGGCGCGTCCGCTACGTCGTGCTCGACGAGGCCGACCGACTGCTTGCAGCCACCACCAAAGGAAGCATGCTGCCGGACGTTGAAGAGTGCCTGGGAGTGCTCCCCCCAGCTGACAAACGTCAGACACTCCTATTCACAGCCACTATCACCCCAGAAGTACGGGCCCTGAAAAATATGCCCAGGGCTCCAGGCCGCCCGCCGGTCTTTGTGTGCGAGGTCGACACGCAGGCACTTGCCATCCCAGCGACGCTACAGCAAATGCATCTACAGGTGCCCGTGACGCACCGCGAGCATTACTTACATGTATTTCTCTCCACCGAGGGCAACGCAGCACGGTCTATCATCATCTTCTGCAATAGGACGGCAACGGCCGAGTTCTTGCACCACCTGCTGCGGCTGCTAGACCACCGCGTCACATCGCTACACTCCCGCCTGCCGCAGCGCCAACGCACCGACAACCTGGCCCGTTTTCGTGCATCAGCCGCCCGCATCCTGGTTGCGACTGATGTTGCCGCGCGAGGTTTAGATATTCCAGAGGTCAGCCTGGTAGTTAATTACGATATACCGCGCGACCCAGACGATTACATCCACCGGGTAGGACGTACGGCGCGTGCGGGACGCAAAGGTGATGCCGTGACATTTGTGGGGCAACGGGACGTGGAACTTGTGCTTGCCATCGAGAAGCGTGTCGGCAGGCAGATGGATGCGTGGCAGGAAGAAGGGGTGAACCTGGAGACACGCGTGATTCGGGATGCGCTGAAGGTCGTCAGTGAGAAGAAGCGGGAGGCGCTGTTAGAGATGGAGGAGGGTCGCGACGTTGGAGGAAAGAGGAAACGGACAAAGGAGAGGCTCAAGGTAGAGGAATAAGAGAAACTACTTGGTCTTAGAAAGGCGTTCGGGGCACAAAATTAGAAGAGGAATATTACGAGATATCATTCTGTATATTTGATCAAAAAGACCGGTCATTTGTGCACAGAGTGGCCGCCTTAGTAACGACACGCGAAGGAGACGCAGGTGGTGCATCCAGATATCAATTGGCTACATTTTCTATATTCTATGAAGTGCTTCTTAAGAAGCGGGTATCACTTTGACATGCCCCTGAGATCGATACTCTTACAAATAGTCCCCTTGCGTCCCTAGCGGCCTACACCCTGTCTACCTTAGGAACCACACAAAGGAGGCAACCCTTGCCTGATTCCTCAATCCACCCTAGGTTTCTAGACGTGGCATAAATAAGTATGCTGTATTTGCAATAGCTCGGCAAGCAACCACGAGAGCAGCCGTGCTGCGTATCCTCGTAGATAAGCGAATCTTGGCGCCGGGTCCAGCGTGGTCGAGGTACCTTCCAAAACGCTTTGTGGCCTAAAGGGACAGTTGTCAAGGCAATAAGAATAATACGACAAATAATGGGCGATAGACGTGCTCGGAATTTGAATATGAGATTACCAGCATCTCCCCATTGCCAGAAGTTGTCTCTCAAGATGCTCGGTGGGGGGCGCCGAGAAGTGTGAGCGCAACACTGTCGAGATTTCTGCGAATACATTGCAGTTCCGACCAAGCGTTACGTGGTGTACTCACTCGCCGGAAAGTTCGACATTTCCGGATGGTTGTGCCGATAAGAGGTGCTAGGCCCCGCCTCTAGTTGGTAGAAGTGTTAGGAGGGACGCCCATGAGCTCCCGGAGGACAACAGTAGCATAGTTGCTGCTTTTGAGCTGAAACTTGAGAATTACAGCTATCTTGTTTCCACCTGTCGAGGTGTCGATTCCCTCGCTCGAAAGATTGCTCTCGGTGAAGGCCAGGATTGGGTTCTCCGAAACAGGACGCAAGACGGGGATGGGCACGCCGTGGATATGAGCCCCGTCCGACACTGGAGGTTTCACGTCGTCGTTCGCCGAAGCAGCCAATATAGGAGCTTTCACATCAGGCATGTCTTTTCCAAACCATCCAAGTGGGTCTTCGTCGTTTTTTGGCGTTTCGGCCTTGACTTCTATTGGCTCGACGACGATGTCTGGAATAATCTCAGTCGAGGAGGAAACTCCCTCGGTGCCTACAATAGACTGGGTATTTTCGCTCTGTCTCTCGCTCGTGCGGAGGATATCGGCGAGCCTCTGCGCACTATTGGACTCGCTGGATGCAGGAGGCTCGTTAGATTTGGAGCCGTAGACTGCTTCTGCAAGAGAGGGATAGTTGGTCTTGTCGGAAGGAGGGTTTCCCCCAGCGCTGGCGTTGGAGCCGTTATCATCGGTAAGTGTAATCGAAATATCCAGAGTCTCCTTCTTATCGGGAACCGTAGTCTCCAAGCGTTCGTGGGTCTCGCGCGTGAGCTTAACACGCTTGTTAGCACGATCGTCGAGGCCCGTCTGGACCCACGTCTCCTGAACGCGGGTAACGCCTTCCGACAGTGGCTCATTCTCCGCCTTGCGACGATTTTCCGAGGCCATAGCCTTGTCCCATTGGGCCGGGTTGCTGGCGAAGTGATTCCAAGCGCTCATGTCTTTGTCCTTGCCCATACGTTCTTGACGTTGCTTGCTCTCGGAAGCAGCCTTCTGGTTCGCCTTGTTCTGGGTGCAGATATCGAGATCTGTGGGGTACATCTGCTCTGAGTCATCAGAGTAGGTGCGGATACCGTACATAGGGGTGCCGAGTAAACGACCCAAAAGGGGGCGGTAGTTCCCGCTCAGGCTGAACTCGCGCTGCTTCCTACGCATATCGAATGGGTTCAGCTTGCCATTTTCCGGCCGGCCCATGAATTCCTTGTAGAATTCGCCGATGTCGTTGTTGGGATAGATAACATCGAAGCCGGGAGTGGGGAGGATAACATCAGAGATGTGATACTTGCTGCTAGCGATATCCTGAATAGTCAGATGACGGGCGCGGGCATAGAACTCCTCCTCCTCGTAGCTGTCACGCAAGTCCTCCTCGGCCGCGCCGTCAGGACGCGGGCCAGTATCGGCAAGCACTAGGTCACCAACAATGACAGTGGTGCCGTACTTGGACCAGCGCAGGCTGGCTACATGATTCCAGACGTAGGACTGGTAGGCATGGATATACATCATGCGCATGCCGCGCGTGATGTTGAGGATAGAGCCCATGAAGTCCCGATGGTGAGTCGGTAGCGAGAGATGGCGGATGATTGCTGTCTCTGCGCTAAAGCGCTTGGGCAACACTGACAAGGATGACTGAGCGTTCTTGGTCATTTTCCAGGTCGTGAGGGCGCGAGCACGCAGCATCTCATCGGTGGCGTTCGTCTGAGCACTGACAGCCTGGTCCAGAACTTGCTCGACAAGGTGATCGTCCACATGCAGAATATCGTCTATCACACCCTCGAAGTCTCCGCTCAGGATCTTCATGCCGAGAAGGTGTGTGCTAATCGTGTGGGTACCAAATCGCTGGAGACCATAGTAGTTGATGTATCCACGCGCCTTGAGGAAGGCAAGGCCCATATCGACTGCGTCCCGGATCTTGACGAGGCGTTGTTCGAAGGAACAGGATGGAGTTGACAGGGGTTGGCAGTTCTTGAGAACAATGATAAACTCGTTACCGCTGTGCTGGCCCAGACAGAGAGGCTCTGTGGAGTGTGTGAAGTCTCCCGCCTTCATCCCTGCTAGGCGAGAGTTGAGCCAGATGACGTTGTGGGAACGCTGCTTGGCAATGCTTATGCGCTGAACAGTAGCGGCGCGACGGTCCTTGGTACCAGCAAAGGCAAAGTTGGAAGCTTTCACCTTCAGGAGCCGTGCCATGGTGTTGACCGCATCCATGGTGTCCTTGTTCTCTTTATAGAGGGTAAGATGAAGATAGTCACCACCTAGGTCTTCAAAGCTCTGGTTTCGCGGGCCCATTCGGCGGCCATCGCGGCGCCTATTGCGCTGCTTATTCTGGGTTGCAGTGATGGTGCCGTTCGCGTCGGCAGCTGTGTCCAGCCGAGAAGAGAAAATGCGACGGATCTCCTGCGCTAACGTCAGTCCAGTAACCTAGGTAGTCCATGAATAGGTTGGCCGCACCTGGTGAATCATGCGGCGAGCATCCCTGTCTTCAATGACGGGAAGTTTGATCGACTTCCCTTTGACGAGAGACCACTTCTGAGCCTGGATGTCCTCGTCCAGTTCGATGAGCTCCTTTGTAGTGTTTTCGTCAATCAGTTTTGCGAGAGTCCCGCGGTCATCATCAGAGATTGGCTTAACCTCCGGAACAGGCGCAGGTTGCGTCGGTTGCGTAGTCTGTGTGGGTTGGGTCGAGGTGCCTGAAACCGATCGCGAGCTCGCTGTGGTCGAGTTCTGCCGGCCCGCAGGATGAGTATCGAATCAAGCCCAAAAGAGTTCAAAGGGAAGAGGGACAGTGGCGTAGCCGCTAGAACATACCTGCGATACCTGGCGCGATGTGGCAGTTAAATTTGCCGAGGCGGGGGTCTCCTCAGGATAGTCGTAGAGGTGGATGACAGTCCCGTCCTTTGCGATCTCGTAGACGAGGAAGTCGGTGTAGCTAGTGCCTGTTAGATACCAGTTCCCAAGCGAGGAGGGAGTTACAGCCATGTGGCTGGGTTCGGGCAGTACCGCTTGCGGATGTCACCCGTCCAAGCAAAGTTGACGGGGGCTGCGCGTTGAGTGATGCCGAGAGTCTTCTCGACCTCCACCCGCACGGCAGGCACATGCGTCTGGTGACGCGGATGCGATGTCATGTTTAAGTGACTCGACAAATTTCTCAGAGCTTAGGATGAAATCGATACAACCACAGGATTTGCCGAGATGTGATGCGTGTCAGCAGCGCGAGAAACTCAAGTCTCTACGGCACTGGTTGTTGCTGTTGGTATCTGACTGAGTTTCACGAGGTGGGTCCGCTTTGGGACCAACGAGCTTGAGGTAGTGATGAGGGAAGGTGCTCAGCGGCTAAAGAGATCCGAGAAATGACGAAACTACAATCGGGTCATATGTGGTGAGTCGACTGTAGGTTTGGGGGGGGCGCGTACGAAGCCGCAAGCCATCCGGTCGCGTACGATGGAGTGCTGTTGTTTAACTCGAGGGGAGAAAGAGCTTCGCTGGTTTGATGGAAAAAAATATTGAGGGAGCTTTGGGCAGAATGGCGGGGCTCCTTCACCGCCCTGGGTGCTTGCTCACAATTGACCACTGGTTTTTTGTTTATCGATAGCGGGGCTTCGCTTCTATGACGGCTTCCTGTGGCATACGAGAGCCATGGTTACCTTCTGCGATAGTCTCCCTTGCCTAGGCTCAATACCATTCTAAACTAAGTTACAGTGCCGACCAGCCTGCCTACAGCATTTTGTCAATGGCTTAAACCCTGCTGGGTAACTGTCTTATCCGAAGTTGGAGATTGATACGCAAATCAGCGTCAATTTCTTCTTGGCGCAGGACTTCCAGAACACGACTCCTACTACCTTTAGCGAGGGATCCCACCCTTTTTCTTGTTCCTAGTCGTTTGTACTCTCACCTCGAGTGCAGAAGAAGTTGCGAGAGGGAAAAAAGCCGGCGATATATGACCCGAGTAAGATGTGCAAGTACCTGTAGGTGAGTCATGTGTTATCGATACCCTAATGGTGGAGGTGGAACTGGGCATAATGCCACCCGTCTTGTATATAACGAGATCAAAACTTCCCAAACACCGACAAAGTGGTCAGAGCCTACTCCGCTTTCTCACGTTGGTCCGTTGTCGGGAGACAGTAGCCCCTTGCTAGCTTCTGCAGTGAGAGGTGCTCGGGCCGATTCCTAACTCAAGATTTTGCGCAATACACGGGGATGAGGTGGGCTCCGGCATACGACATGTTCGGGCCACATTAGTATGGTCAAAGGCTGGGTTCTGTTCTCGGGCCCCCTCCCACATTCTAGCACCAGCGTGGTAACGGCGAGCGAAGACATGCGCTAGTAGGGAATGCACCGGGGACACGCGAGGAGTGCCACACTTTAAGGCTACGGCATCTGCTTCGGTATTCAATGCTAGGGTAGTGGTAAGCGTGGTTCAAGATGCCTTTTCCGGCTTGGTGCCCCGTGGGGAAGGCGTTACTGGACGATCATGAGCGGGGTACCGGGTAGGAGCAGCCGCCTTGTCGAGGGGGCCCAAATTGGCAAGCTAGACCGCCCTTGTCTAGATCTCGTGCCATCCTTTGTCAGATCCCCCTGCTCCCGTTACGCCAACGCGAGTCGAGGTCGAGCCCGCTCAAAGGTCGAGCGGCTCATCGGTCTGCCGGTTCGCATGCGTCAACCGGCTGGATGCCGTCCAACGACTCCTGCACCAACTCAATTCCTTGGTTTCCTATGGCACCTGAGCCCGCTTCGGTAGTGTGCCTAGGTGGCGAGCGACGCGAGAGCAGAGGAGAGGGGGATCTTGCCCGCTTGGTCGCCTACCCTTGCCTGGGAGGGATGGGGAAGTAGTTCTGCATACTGTCTCGCCCGCTGGGCTCTCTTCTGGTGACATCGGCATGCTGCACCGACCTCATGTTGGATGACCACCCCACCTGTACATACGCGCCGTGCCCGCTTTCTCATCTGTGATGTACGAGACTCGCATGAGGGGTTGCTAAGCGTGCCCCATGCTGGGCCATGATCATCATTCGCGAACCGGTTTTTTATAAGATGGCCTGCGCCGCTCATAGGGTGTGTTTGGCCTTTTTTTTCTCTTCTTGTGAAGCATCACTCTCCAGCGTAGATCCGCGAGCCTCCATTGTCCTGGTGTTTCGTGATACTGCATCTAGTCGGTCTGGCCCCTGAGATACGTCCACAATGAGTTCTGACGATGTTGGTTACTCGGCCGCCGACGAGCGCACAAAGGTTGCCTTCAAGAATCGTTGGCACAGTCTGTGGCACAACCCCAAGCTACTTGTTATCGCCCTCTTCGCATCGTGAGTCGGCTCTTTCTGCCCGCTGGACTGCGTCTTGTTTCAGTCTCGTCCTGGTCGTTATTGTCTGCCGTCTGTCGCTAACACCAATGCCTTAGTTTCGGCGGCTTCGAATATGGCTACCAGCAAGGCGTCCTGGGCCAGTCGCTGGTCATGACTCGCTTCAAAGACAACTTCCCCTCCGTCGTTGAGTCTTCTAGCGCCACCGGCTGGCTGACCTCGGTGCTCCAGCTCGGCGGCATCCTCGGCTCAGTGTCGGCCGGTGTATTCGGCGAGGTATTCTCTAGGAAGTACACCATGTTTTCGGCCTGCTGTTGGGTTATCCTGGGTAGCTATCTATATTGCGGTGCCACCTACCACAACCCGGGCTTGCTATACGCTGGGAGGTTCTTTACCGGGTTGGGGGTGGGAACGTTCTCTGGTGTTGGGCCGCTGTACAGTCCGTATTCCCGTGTTCTTTATTGCCATTTTCGTCGAATATCGGGAGCATTTGCGCTCCTAGTCTTGAGACATGCTCCGGGTAGCTACATAAACATCTATTCCAGGACATTACTAACACTTGGATACGCCTAGACGCTGAGCTCTCTGCACCTGAGCTGCGCGGGTTGCTCGTCTCATTTTACCAGTTTGCCACCATCTTAGGAATCATGCTCTCGTTCTGGTTTGGTTACGCGAGCAACAACATCGGTGGTAGCGGCGAAGATCAGTCCAACCTCGCATGGCAGATACCGTCGATAATTCAGGGGATTCCGGCTGTGCTCCTGGCCCTCGGCATCTGGTGGCTGCCATTCTCTCCCCGATGGCTGATCAAGCAGGGCCGTGATGAGGAAGCTCTCAAGACGCTCTCGTACCTACGCAAGCTGCCCAAGGAGCACGATCTAGTCCAGGTCGAGTACCTCGAGATCAAGGCCGAGTGCCTGTTCGAGCAGCGTGCCTTTGCCAAGGCCTTCCCCAAGCTCGCGGTCAAAGAACAGGGGAGCGTGTGGATCCGCGAGGGTGCCCAGTATTACAACATCGTGCGCACTTGGGGTCCGTATTCCCGTGTTCTTTATTGCCATTTTCGTCGAATATCGGGAGTATTTGCGCCCCTACTCTTGAGACATGCTCCGGGTAGTTACATAAACATCTATTCCAGGAAATTACTGACACTTAGGTATGGCTAGACAATTTCAAGCGCGTGGCGACGGCTTGGTTGGTCATGTTCTTCCAGGTAAGACCCTGATTCTCGCTCTAACATGCTACGAATATTTGGAAGCCAGACTCTAACACTCTCTCACTAGCAATGGGTAAGAATTCCCCGTGCACTTTGCCCCCTTCTGCAGGCTCTTGGGAGCGGGTACATGTCTGAATGAGCTCCTGGCAGAAGTTCTACTCGCATGTCATAACTACAAAATACCCAGACCTAGGCAAAAATCCCGAAAAATAACTAACAACTGGGGCAGAGTGGAATTGATGCTATTATTTATTATGCTCCCTCAGTATTTACAAGTCTCGGCCTCACAGAAGGAACCACGGCCCTCCTCGCTACTGGTGTCACCGGAGTTGTGTTCTTCGTATGCACTCTCCCGGCCATGGCAATCATCGACAGGGTCGGCCGAAAACCCATGCTACTTGTGGGGTCCGTTGTGATGCTGGTCTCTATGGTTATTGTTGGGGTTTTGGTCTCCCAGTACAGCGGCAACTGGGGCTCGCACTCGGCAGCGGGATGGGTCTGTGTGGCCTTGCTATGGGTATATGTCGGCGCGTTGTACGTATTTCAGAGTCAAAACTTCCCCCTTCAGCTTCAAACAACTACTGACCTGGATATGTTCAGTGGGGCTACATGGGGCCCTGCCTCTTGGACTCTAGTAGCTGAGATCTTTCCGCTATCTATCAGAGCAAAGGGTGCCTCTTTCGGGGCCTCAAGCAATTGGGTACGAACCTACTGGACCCCAACATATCCCCAAATCTAACATATGGGCCACAGCTCAACAACTTCGCCGTGGCATTTTTCGTTCCCCCAATGTTCACCGCTTGGGGCTGGGGCACCTACATCTTCTTCGCCGTCTTTCTCGCCGGTGGCATTGTATGGGTCTGGTTCGCACTTCCCGAAACCAAAGGCGCAACTCTCGAAGAGATGGACCGCGTGTTCAAGAGCCGCACAGGCGAGGAAGATGCCAAGTTGCTAGCCGAGGCTCGCCGTGACGTTGGTCTTACTCGAGAGAACCAGGAGCATGCCATCGATGTGGCCGCTAAAGAGGGCATGTTCGGTGAAACTGGCAGCCATCTTGAGAAAGTATGAAACCAGCTGCCTCTGCCGGTTGAACTGGCACGAGGTGCGATGCAAGGGATGTGGAAGGAAATACGTGGTTTCAGTGAAGGCAACTTATTAGACCGGGCGAGATAAACGCTAGATGGGATATCGCGGAGTGCTCAGCGGCTTTGTGCGTGCTTGAAGCGGCTTCTTTGAACCGCAACTGGTTCTGATCTTTCTTGGGAATTGTTATATAAGCATGCCATGCATATTCGCCATACCACTATTGATAGTAATCTCCAAGGTCCGAAGAGGCTGCGCAAGTAGGCCTGACTCTCCTTTTCTTTCTTCACTCAGTCCTTCTTCCACTGTTCATAATCCGGGAAGTACTTGCGGTGGATCCTGTCTGCGTATTCCATGACATTGGGAGACTGCCGCACAATGGTTTGGGAGTTAGGTCCTCTGTTCAAAGTCAGTGCTTTGCTTTGCCGAAAGTGGAGTTCGCACATACGCTGTGCAGATCAAGACGGAGACGATGAAGCCGAAGATTGTAGTATCTGCCTCGGTAGGAGAATCCCCACCAAGAATCCAAAAAGGCTCCATTCCGGCATTGACTCTCGAGTCTGCCAGTAGCCGGTCAAGCGCAGCCCAGATCTCACGCTTAAACTTATCCACTTCTTGGGCAGTAAAGCGGCCGGTGCCTTGGCCATGCAGCATCGAGACATGGCTGCGGTAGACAAAGTAGCCGATTATAACGCGCATGGGATAAAATATAGACCATAAAGCGTGGTCTCTCATGGTATAGTAGTTTTCGCTCCATCTCTCCCTTGTCTAGCGATCGCGGTCAGCGTCTCACGGCGGCAAAGGGTTGAAGGGCCTAAAGCTAACGTGGTAGAAATACAGCTTGTCCTCCAGCAGCGCTCGCAGCGACAAATCTAGCGCCGATTTTTCCGTGCTGAGGCTCTCATTCCAATCTGAGAGCACGCCTTTCTGGACCAGGGCCTGGGGAATTAGGCTGGAGTCAGACAAGGTGGTGGTTTCAAGAGGCTCGCGGTATTCTAGATACGGAATCTTCCCCTTGGGTGCCGACAAGGGTGATCCGGCATCTGTTGAGTATTTCACGCCATTGAAGCGAAGGCGAGCCTCGAGCTTGGTCACGAAAGGTGACCAGACGTAGCATCCTCGGTCCAGCCAGCCTCTGTAGACGGTGATACCCGGCTGCATGGTCGAATTCATTGCGGGGATCGGACCTATAACGTGGATTCGGAATGGTGAATAAAATATGTTTGATTAGGTCCAGCAAGAAGACTAATGCAGTTTGTCCGGCGACAATTTGTTGACTTTATAGAACAAGAGGTTGGATGCCGTGTCGGCGCGACTCGTCGAGTCCGACAGCATCACGCCGATTGGTCGAAAGGCAAGCCACGGCGGCTTAGATACCACACTAACATTATTCAAAGCTCCTTACTTTCAAGGCAGTTAGTATCCAATCTTCAAGACCCCAAGCCCAGCTCATTATCGGCCATTATTGCCTTGGGAAGGATCCGCCTCGATTGGGGGCCGAGTGCGCCACCATTCCCTAGAAACTCCTAGTACATAGGATTTTGTACTGGATGTCTGCACAAATCAAATGTAGCTCGGGCAGAGAGCTGTAGCCAGAGCAATCAATTACACACTGGGTCAGTATAGACCCAGTTGGCGTTCTGTAGCTGGCTGGCTTTCTAGAATGAGATGATAATGTATTCCTAACGGATGGCCAAACGAGATGCCAATACTTCATCCATGGCCATGGAAGCACACGAATGTTTCCTAGTAGCAAGGTAGCTCCTGCTAGATATTTCGGGTAGCTAGTGACCAAGTATAGAGGCCGTATTCAGCCAAGAATCTACGAGCAGGGCCGAGACAGTTGGCTCGTTGGCTCTGATCTGACCAGTCATACCGACTTGGCTGTACCGTGAAGGCTTTATTCTGGTAGGATGCAACTACGCTGCTCACAGGATAAGGGAAAGTGCGGCCATCGTGGAGGCACATAACCGATGGAGGTCGCCCTTGCTCGCACGGAAGGCACATGGCAAGGCCGGCATAACTGTGTCTCAGGCAGCAGAAAGGTGCCACCGCCCTGCAACCTTGATCAGCACCATAAATAAGCCACCCCCAAGGATATTACACGTATTGACTACAGATTGCCGGGTTTCCAAATTTACTACATTCCCTCAAAGTTGCCGGCAGGTCACTTCCATCTGACTACATCGACGGCACTCAACATCTACTATTCTCTCTAACATCGAGACAAAATCGCTTTCATATTGCCGACGCCCTAACGCTTGTCTAACCCCGGACATGTTCTGTTGCGGTATGGGCACTGACGGTTCAAAGCTGGATGCCGAAGACCCCCCGGGCCCGCGAGGTCTCCGACGCCCGCTGCCTGGAGGACAGGAACATCTGGATGGCCTTCACAGACCAAGCATAGACAATGGGACGGAGAACCAGGTAAGGTCCTTTTACCTAGATCATACTTACCACCCAGGAGTGCGGTGCTAACGGCATCTTCGGACTTGAAGCTACCATATCCAGTTAGGTGCGATGGGGCCTGCTCAAACTACATTTCCCGTCGGGGGTCCAAGTCTGAAGGCAATGAATACGACCAAGGTATCGTTCTGTTCCCTCCTCTCCCAGAGCTCCTAGAGGGTACAGTATTCTACTTGACAACTGACCTCGTAGGCGCCTTCTTCTCGTCCCAGGCGGCTCTTTCACTAGGCAGTAGTCCCGTCTTGGAGACCACCTGGACTCCTAGCTCCCTCCTGGACCTAACCAATTCAGTTCGTCTGTCTCTGGCCCAGGAGAAGCACTTCGGTCCCGATGCCAACAAGCTTGCGCCATTTCTAGAAGCAGCCTACTCAGATGAGATCAGAGACATCTCGACACTAGGGTTCGAGACAATTAAACAAACCCACCTCGACAAGCTGCTACACGACATCATTGAATTTGCAAAGCGACCATCGGCACTGTCGACGAAGGACTTAAGCGCCATTGCCAACGCTACAAGTCTTCAGAGGCTGTGGAGATCGAGGCTCAGGGCGCGGTACTTCACCATCGACGAGATAAGGGCACATGAGATGGTCACTTCCGGGAGGCTCAAGGGCGTGACGCTCTCACTGCCTGAATCCCGAGACGTGCCGGCTCTCTATGTTTGGAGACCGAGCCAAGTCGATGCCATGTCCGATTTTGAGACAAATCTACAGTTTGATGCTGGGAAGTGAGCTGCCGATAGACGGCGGTGCATAACCTACGGGGTGCTGACCTCTAGCAACAGGTGGTGGCTGAACATTGCGTGTGCCTACCGCGATGGCATAGTCGGAAACGAGTACGAGAAGCCAACAGAAGGGCAGTATGGGATTACCGCTCTTCCTCTTTTGACTGGGAGAGAGGCATTGCTGGAACCGAACCGAGTCAAGTACATACGCGAAGGAAAGCTCTCAGACATGCACAACTCCCTGGTTACCCAAACCGGGAAGCAGATCCGGATTCTGAGAGGATACCGCCTCAAGAGCATCTACGCTCCATCCGCCGGAGTGCGATATGACGGGCTGTCAGTTTCCGGGCCAAACATGGGCATTTCTATTTTCTGGCTGACATTGGTCCTGCAATGTAGGTGGAGACTGGCCAGTTACCGCCAGAAACTTGACGAGGAGGTAGGCGCCTACAGGCTCGAGCTGACAATCGAGCGAGTCGACGGCCAGGTCTCGATGGAAGCTGTCACCAGAATACCACAGCCATCGCAGCTGGACGACTGGTGGCTTTACAAGAAGCTCGAGGCGGAGAAGATCCGCAGAACCGAAGGAGAGGGTCGGCTGCTCGAGAGCTAGGAAGAAGGCTGTTTTTGCAGCACACACTCCCGGTTATGCTTGATCAGGCGTACCCCACCTGCTTTCTTACCACTCACTACTGGGCAGCCCTTACCACTTCCCCCACTCACCGCAGAACACAAATTCTGAGTGCAACGACAGAACATGGGCAAGAAGGACAATAAATCAGCGGATAAAAACTCAGGAGGGAAATCGGGCGGGAAGAGCAAGGGCGACGACAAGGATTCGAAAGACTCTAAGGGCAGTAGTAAGGGAGCCCAGTCCATCAACGTGCGCCACATCCTTGTAAGCACCTCAACTCTGCATCCCGCGGGCTTCACGATCTGGTATCTGACCCTGGCCATGCATAGTGCGAGAAGCACGCGAAGAAGGAAGAGGCGCTCGCAAAGATTAGGGATGGCGCCAAGTTCGACGAGATAGCACGAGAGTATTCTGAAGACAAGGCGCGACAGGGTGTGACGTCCCTCTCCCCGCCTTTCTCATCTTCAGTGTGCCTGCCTTGCCTGCCACCACTAACCGCATGCCTAGGGGGTTCATTGGGCTGGAAGTCGAAGGGAAGCCTGGCGCCCCAGTTCGAGGCCGTAGCCTTTGCTCTCGAGACTAGCACCACGGGAAACCCTACGATCGGGGAGGCAAAGACCGAGTTTGGCTACCATATCATTATGGTGGAAGGGCGGAAATGAAGATAGGGTACCAAGCAGCAGCGGAGTGTACGGGTATCATCACGACACAGATGGGGCCACATTTTGGGATGTCCAGAACCGTGTTCCTTTAGGAAGGCTTTTCTCATGCCGTAATGCAAAGCTGACCGTCCCCTTTGGAGGTCCCGTCCCATGCCTCGATGCCAGTCGGTGAAGCTAGAGTACATCCGAAGAGTCGTAGATGCGACTGGAAATAGCCTCGACCTCTATGAATTTCCCCCCGCTTCAAGAACGCCGTCCCGCCATTGAACTTTTATTGCTCGGTCTGGAAGTAGTCGAGCAGGATCGAACGCTCCTGCGACTCCTCACCCCAGTCCTTCACCACGACGCACGAGCAGTTGACAACCTTCCGCGCGTTGCCCTCACGGTCGAGAACGCCTGCAAGAACCTGTTAGTTAAACTACCATCCGACTCGCAGCGAGTGCGACTGCGGCCCGGGCGGGGGCACTCACAGAGACCGGCCCACTCGCCAAGCTGCTTTCCATCGGGGACCTTGATCAGGGGGATCTTGTGCTCCGAGCAGAGAGCGATGACGAGCTTCTTGTACGCCTCCTCTTCGCAGGACTCGTTGAGGACGCACATGTGCGCCTGTCGTCGATCGAGGGCCTTGGAAGCCTCGCGGAGACCGCGTGCGAGACCGTCGTGCATGAGAGCGAGCTTCAGAACGCCCTTGAGCGCATCCAGAACCGACATCTGGCCCTTGGAAGCCTCGGCAGAGACCTCGACCTCCTCGCCGGCAGCATTGTTCTCTTCTACGTCCGACTGAGCGGGGGAACCGTGGTTAGCAGAAGCTCGCAGGCCTGTCTCGTGCGCGCCCGTTCCCATCTTGACTACATCCCGAGATCGCAGGCCGCGTAGAGGTGGGGAGAGGGGAGGAATTGACCAGTTCGGCGGACGGCCAGAATGGGGAAACTCACCATCTTGATGATTGAGGTTTCAAGTTGCTGTCGGTGCGATCCTCGAAGAGTTTGGTAGTCGTCTCTTTTTTTTTTTGTCGTGAAAGGTTTCGTAGATGGGCTTTTGGAGATGGACAAGTCGGAGCGGGACGCAGTAGAAATTGGCTGGCTCGAGTGTGCGTGAGACGAACGGGCCCATCTGATTGGTCTGATGGGGTCGTAAATTTGCCCTAAGCTCGTGGGGTGAATGGCACCCACCAACCAATTTCGATACCTTGGATTGCTCCGACTTTTTTCCCTCCTCCCACTCCTCTCTCAACCTCGTCAATTCCGCACGCAGGCATCGCCCGACGACAGCAACTCCGACACGAGGTATGTGATTTCTCGAGCTCCAATGACCTGATACCAGCAGGAGATGCCTTTCGCGAAGGCCTGGGGAGAGCAATCAGGGATGAGGGCGTTGGCTCGACTTGATACGCTTCTCCCCTTCAGCAACTGAGCAGGCAGAACCCTCTTGAGCCACAGGTCGAGACGGGCACTCTCCGCGCTCACGAGCCTCGGAAGGCTAACGAAAATTTTCTGGCAGATACCTCATTTCCCTCCACGAATTGAGAATCTCCAACCCCAGCAGCCGTCAAGATGGTCCGCACTTCAGTCCTCCACGATGCCCTTAACAGCATCAACAACGCCGAGAAGGCCGGCAAGCGCCAGGTCCTGATCCGACCTAGCTCCAAGGTCATCGTCAAGTTCCTCCAGGTCGCTCAGCGCCACGGTATGCTACCTTTGGGCTCTCTTTCTTTCCCCTCCCCCCCCCCCCCCCCCTGGCGGCGCCGGCGCTGCCTGCCGCTATTTCACACGAACCCACACATCGGCATGATAACTAGGCTCTGGTCTCTGTCTGCTTCTACGCCCACAGCCCTTTAAGTTGCCGAAAGATCCAACGCGGAATCTTACACGTGCTCGGAATACCCTATGACGTTCCATGTTTATAATTTCGCGACATCTGCTGACCCATACCCTAGGTTACATTGGCGAGTTCGAGGAGGTCGATGATCACCGCTCCGGCAAGATCGTTGTGCAGCTCAACGGCCGGTAAGTTCTACAGTCGAACTCGCCTATGGATGCCGAGGTGGAGGCTGACAATGCTTGCAGTATCAACAAGATCGGTGTCATCAGCCCCCGATACAACGTCCGCCTCGCCGACCTCGAGAAGTGGGTTGTCAAGCTACTTCCCGCCCGTCAGTTCGGCTACGTCATCCTTACCACCTCGGCTGGCATCATGGACCACGAGGAGGCTCGTAGGAAGCACGTTGCTGGCAAGGTCATCGGATTCTTCTACTAGACGGAAGGGCTTTTAAGGAATTGGACATCTTTGGCAGGGCATGACCGGCGTTGGGGGCATTATCAAAAAGGAGCTGATACCATTTGAGAAGCCATGACAACAAATTCTTGAACCAACTGCCACAAAATTCTGCATTCAAGCCCAGACCTCCCCAAAATCGAGGAAAAGAGAAAGGAAAAAGAAAGGAAAGACGACTGCTTGATTGATGCATCCAAGACATGGGGCGATACCTACTAGACGGTCTCGCATGTGAATGTTGCATGTGATTGTTGCCTGTGGATGCAGTGCTATGTCCTCGACCGGATCGGGCTGTAAAAAAGAAACCGCGTTGTCCCTCAGAGCCGCTTTGAGTTGTTGGTTTGAGTAGTTGTGCGGCATGAAATGCCTTTAGCCAAGACGCCGGAGTCCCAATGCAGTTAATGCAGTTCGGGCGGCTAGACTGTGTGGGTTGGAACGACGTCGTAATGTGTGAGTACGGCGTAGTTAGTGCTGGTTCTTCCGGTTCGTGTCTTCTCTGGCTGGCAGAGATACGGTGGTACCTCAGTGACGCGCGTTTCACAAATGCCCATCCCCGTACCTGCTATCTAAAAACCTTCTGCAGCCCCCTGTCCAACTTTTTTCTTGCCGACTCGTCGAGAACAGGCCCCGACAGCGCCGAAATATTACCTCATCTCCTCTGCCTGCTCCCCTTTGTTTCCCCATTCGTCTATACTGCGTATTACAAGGCGGACGCCAGATGCCGCGGAGACACCTTCACCCCAGCTCGATCGCGTCCTTTTGCTTGCCCGACCCTACCGCTGTCCCCGCGCCCGTCGTACCCCGCTGGCGCCCCGTTCGGAGAAGGTCGCGCTGCGCGTTGTGTGCGCCGCCCGACGCAGGATGCGGCCTCGACAGAGGGTGCTCATAGGAGCCGCCGTGTTCCTGGTGTGCTGCACCATCTATCTGTTCCAATCCTCTTCTGCATCGCTGTCGTATGGAGGCCCGAGCGACCCCAATCCGCCGAGCGAGCGGCCTCCAGTCCCCGAGCCGGGGATCACGCGTACGATACCGGCCGGGAAGCCGAAACCTGCGCCCGACGATACCCATCCGATACGGTACCTCATGACCAACTCCGAACGCAACCTCCAGCGTCTCCAGGCCCGGCAGTCGCGAACACTCGAGGATGCGGTAGCCGAGTACCGCCGCCGCTACAAGATGCCGCCGCCGCCGCATTTCGACAAGTGGTTCGCATTCGCCAAGAGCAACGATGTGGTACTCATTGACGAGTTTGACACCATCTTCGAGCTGATCACGCCCTTCTGGGGTCTGAAGCCCAGCACGATCCGCAGTCGGGCCGCCGAAGTCATTGGCTTCTTCGATTGGCAGAACCAGTGCATGGGAGTTCAGATCCGAGATGGCAACGCCACCAACATCTCGGGGGCGAACGAGTGGCAGCAGGAGGCCACGCACGGCATGATGAAAAAGTTCGTCCAGTGGCTGCCCGACATGGACCTCGCCTTCAACATCCACGATGAGCCCAGGGTTATGGTCCCGCACGAGGACATGGCACGGCTGGTACAGAAGGCGAAGGAGGTCACCATGCCCGCCGCGAACGAGGCGACGACCCTGAGCAACGCCTTTACGCGGCCCGACGACCTCGTCGACGGCTGGACGCAGACCAAGCTGACCCGGTTCAACGTGTTCGCCCACCAGCCCACATGGACGCACTCGCGCATGTCGTGCCCGCCTGACAGCCCGTCCCGCGCCTTGGAGGACGACGAGCGTGTCGACGACGTCAGCAAGTACGGGCTCGGCGAGCTCGGCTTCATCTACAATGAGACGGCCATGTCTGACATATGCCTCACACCGTCGCTGAGCGAGTCGTTCGGCTTCTTCGACCGCCCCAATGCCTTCAACATCGTGCACGACTTGTTTCCCATCTTCTCGCAATCCAAGATCTCGTCCTACTCGGACATGATCTACCCTTCCCCGTGGTACTGGTACGAAAAGGTGGCGTACAACGAGAAGAAGGATATGTCGTGGAACCGCAAGAAGGACCGGCTCTACTGGCGCGGGTCGACTACGGGCGGCTTCAGCCGCAACGGGGGCTGGCGCCGCCAGCACCGCCAGCGGTTCGTCTCGAAGGTCAACGAGCTCGGCACCGCGAAGATCCTAGTCAACCAGGGCGACGAAGATACACAGAACTGGCAGGTGGAGGAGGTGTCGCGCGGCGAATACAAAAGCATTATGGATGTCTACTTTTCGCACGTGGGCCAGTGCGACGATGGCGACTGCAACGCGCAGAGGCAATTCTTCGACGTCAAGGGCCACGCCGAGCAGCAAGACGCCTGGAAATACAAGTATCTGCTCGACATCGACGGCAACGCATTCTCCGGGCGCTTCTACGCCTTCCTCCAAAGTAGGAGCTTGGTGTACAAGCTCGCCGTGTTCCGCGAATGGCATTTCGAGTGGCTCAAGTCGTGGGTACACTACATCCCCCTGAGCCTTCAGGGCGAGGAGTGGCTCGAGGCAGTGCGCTTTTTTGCCGACTCCGAGGATGGCAAGAAGGAGGCGGAGCGCCTCGCCATGGAGGGCCGTGAGTGGGCGAACAGGGTCCTTCGCAAGGTGGATATGGAGGCGTGGTTCTTCCGGCTGCTCCTGGAGTATGTTTGGCCCGTTTCCTCGTTCTTATTTTGTCCCTTTGACCACTTAATTCCTGTCCCCGAGCGGGCTGCTGACCAACGTGCAGGTACGGAAGAGTTATCGACGACAACCGGGAGAACATTGGCTTCACCCTCTAAGGCGAAGCTGACCTCTAGCGCCGCCGAGCTCGCGCATGCTGTCCCACGCCATCGATGCATAGGACATTCGCGGTCGAGCCGAGCTGTATTTAATGCATAATAATATGGGACCGCAACTGATGACAGGAGTTTCAACGGCCTTGGACCTGGATAGAGCCGGGAGGAAATGGCGGCACGTACTCAAGATACCTGCCACGCACATGTATTAGCCTGCGTACGACGAGCATTCGGGCCGGCGTTTTTCGATTTGGAGACGGCTTCTACTGTTTTTTGTATACTTGGGGTTTTTCTTGTACACTCAGTTCAGTTGGATCGATGTGATGATAGCACATCCAATTTGGCCAACGATGGGTCTCATATACTCCATCGAGGTTCCAGCCGGCTTCTTGTTGCATGCTAGAAATATTCGGTAGCTAAACGGTGGAGCTGGTTGCCTTGTATGATTTCAAGGGCGCTCTCTGCGGCGGGGGTGCCATGCTGATGGTTTTTGTCTACCTATCCGGAAAGCATCGCTAGATGACCCAAACGCCAGCCAATTTAGGATACACGGTTCTTCTTCAAAAGGTCCCTCCCCCCAAACCCGGACGGCGGGAGTCTGAGTTATGGAATGGTGCCAGATACCGACGCTGTTCTCCTGCAGGCCAGCAAGCTGTGCCTTTGCTTGAATTGCCCCATTATTATTTTCTTGCTCACTCGTACTCATCCCCTTCGGCATCTTGATCGTCATCCGAAGCCGCCCTCTGCTCATGTCGCCCGATTTCAGCGGGGCTATCGGGTTCCCGGTCCCGGCCTCTGCTCTCCTGAATCTCATCCGCATCTTGTTCTGGTTCGTCATCTTCCACCCAGCCGACCGGCTGCTCCTTGTACCGTAGCAGTTCGGCTTTGAGCGCATCGCTCGGCTCGTCAACCCGCACATGCAGCTCGTCGTAATGCAGTTCCTCCTCGTCCATGACTCCCGTCTTCCGCGCAATGTTCTTCGTCCGTTGGTTGCGGATCGTGCTGCGCTGCATGACAGGGTAGTAATAGACAGCCTTCTGCGCCGCATCATCGGAGCGGCCTTTGGCCTCATCCCGAAACGCTAGGATCACCTCGTGGTCATACTTGTTGTCGTGGTCCATCTCGGTCTCTTGCGAAGTCTCGTAGGCACGCACACGAGGGAAGGGGAAGCATCCGTTCGCCTCCGACGCCGTGTACAGTGATTCTTCGTCCCGGCGCGGGTCGTCGATATCGAACTTGACCCGGAAGTTGACTGCACTCTCGACATCGCGGGCCAGGAAGAGGTCGTAGTTCATCATGTTGGTTGGTTTAGGATTGTGAGACGGATCACGCTCATATGCCGCCACGGCAGCATCATACGCGGCCTCCTCGGCGGCCGACCGCTCGATCGGCTTGAAGATGCCCGAGAGCAGCCGAGTGTCGTATGTCGACGTGCTGTTGACGGGGTTTGTACTGAATTTGACCGTGACATATGCACCAGAGTCGGGAAAGGCATCGAGGTCGGGGAGCAAAGGGTGAGCATCGACAATCCTCAAATTCCGCTTGGACGGGTGCTTAGCCATGAAGCGGTTGGTGAGATTCCGCTCGGCCACCTCGAAGCCCTTCTCGATCCGCCGTTTGATCCACGCCGGCGTGCCCTTGTCGGGCCCGGGAGACACCTTGCGCTTCTCGGGCCGCTTGAGGGCGACGCCACCTGAGGCGGGTGTCTTTTTCAAGAAAACATTGTCGCCGCCCGAGCGCTTGACCTGTGTGGACGAGATGTATTCGGTACGGCGCAAGAAGGACACGGCGGCATCGCCCCCCTTCTTGCCGAGGGTCGAGAGAGGTTTGAGAAGCGCCCTGTCGCGAGGGTCGACTGGAGGGGGTTGCGCAGGGGCTTGGATGGCTATCGCATGGCTGTCAGCTTGCCGTTCACTTTACTTGGCCGCGAGACAGGCATGAAGGAGAAGGGGGACTCACAACTCTCGTCGCCGTCAAACACTCCAGGCATGCCGACCAGATCCAATGGCATACCCAGCTCGCCATCGGCCTCGATGTTGAGCGGCTGCTCGCGCGCCAAACGGGACGCGAAGCCAGGTGCAGTGTACTGGCCGCTGGCGAGGCCGGTGTTGGGAATGTCGAGGAGCTTAGGGGGATGCGGAGGGGGAGGCAGCGCGTTGGAATATCGGATTCTCGCAATGTAATCCTGATGGATTGTGCGCTCGCCGCTGCCTCGAGATTGTGATGATGACATTTTGAATGATGGCGATTGCAGTCCAGATCTCGCTGCTTTCTGTGTCCTGCGTCGCGGAGCGTGAAGACGCGGATGAGCAATGGAGATCTCGTCGTGGCTAGAAGAGCTCAAAGATGAGGGAGGTATCCGTGAAAAAGTGTCGAGGCTGAAGGTCGTGCAGGGGGGGTGGAGGATGCCGCGTTCTGATTGGCCAAGAAGCCGCGCAGCCAGTAAGGTACTGGTCGCTGTACCGCGCCCAAAGACCCGTGCAATATACCTAGTATTCTCGCAAGGCTTTGCTTGGAGGGACTAAGGCCGCCGCTTCAGTCTAGACTCACTCTGGCATGGCTATCAAGGGCCGGGATCCTCCCACCGATATTGTTGGGTGGCTCTACCCCGGCAGTATGAAGTATGTAGTCGCATCCGGACGCTGGGCATGGCTTAGATGTGGTTGCTTCCTTGGGCGGCTTTGCGAGGCCAAATTTCGCCCAGGGACATGGGTAACCTTGCATCGAGCCAGGTAACTTAGACGCAAGAGCTGTACAGGCTCAGCCAGTGAAGGCATGCGTGAGATCGAAACTGAGACGTTCATTCTAGGAAACACCAGGCCGTTCCTATCTCTACACCACCGCCCGCCCAGAATGTGGTACCGAACCACTTGTCGTGCCGCAACCGTTTTGCCCCAGTGGGGCCCATCCGGCTCTCTTCCTTATATCACCTACGCCCGTGGTTTGCCAAAGGGAATTAGAAAGGCCTATAGTCTTTATACAATGCAGGATCAGAAATGTCCGCAGGAGCCGAGTGCGATTCATGATACAAGGGGCCTTCATGGAAAGCCTGCCCTTTTCTTCTGCTTCGTCACGCATAGCGGACCCGCCATCTACTCGGTGGAGCCCCGGGAGTATCGCGTCTTGCCGAAGGAGAAGGGAACGTAGCGGTACTTGATCATGTGCTGGATTTGCCTCCTCACTATAGAGATGTTAGCGTCACACCCACTAGTCCAGGGGCGTTTGGGGTGCCCGGGACAACGTACTCGTCAGGACGAATAGCATGAACCAGTACATGACAAGGACGGGCCAGAAGACGGGCACGTTGAAGATCTCGAACCAACTGCACAGGAAGGCGATGCCGATAGCGCGGGTAGCCGAGTGCCAGAACTTGAACTCGGGCAGGCGGCGGATGAAAGGCCGGAACTCCTCATCCCGCTTGGTGGGGAGGGTGCCGACCGCGCCGTCCTCCATCTCGTTGTCAATGGCCTCGTTGGAGGGGTCGAACTTGGGCGTTAGGAACGCGAGGAACAGGTTGAGCAGATAGATGCCGAGGGCATAGGCGACGATGTACCAGCCCTGCGCGAGAAAGACACGGGCGAAGAAAACGAGGAGGCCGACGCTGGTGCCGACCCATCGGTACGTGACGAAGGGGGTAGACTGGTCCAGCAGCGCTTGGTAATGCTAGCAGCAAAATGTCAGCGGGAGGCTCCGGGCACGGCGTCGCAGGGCGGCCTGCAACTTACTCTCTGCAGCTTGGATGTGTGCGCGGTGACCGCCGCGAAGGGGGTCTGCTCAGGCTCGGCGGCGTCCATGGTGATGGTTCGAAATCCGGTCACCTCTCGGGTTGGAGGCTGAGGCTGTGCGGCCTAGGTTTCTGGCTTTTCAGGCGAGGTGGCCGTGCGAGAGGAGCGTCAAATATGCTCGCGCGCGGTGGACGTGAGCAGTTGCGGGTCGAAGTGGGGGGGAAGAGGCGGCGTCGCGGGGGCGCTGGCTGGATTCGCGGATGCGCTGGCGTTGTCGCAAGGGAAGATGGAGATGGGTGCAGCAAGCCTACAGACTGGGAGGTCTTTTTTTTGATGTGCTGTCCAGGTCTGGCCGCGTTGCACTTCTTTCGTAGGGGAGCCACCCGCGCCAAGGGCCGGATTGGTGCGACTGGCCCCACCTTCCGGCTCGATTCCACTGGTGGTCATCTTAACGACAGGGTACAGAATATGCACCCCCCTTAACTTTTAACTTGGTCAAAAGAGTAAAGGGGGATTACCAAACCTGCTGCTAAGGCTCCGTCCAAGATCTGACTTCGTGGAGTTGCTGAGAGAATTGGCTGCGCAGTGACTACCGTCCTGCAGCCGCGATGGCATCCTAGGGGAGCAATGATACTTGCATGTCTAAGCCGACCATGAACCCCAAATCCGCCTTGGCCGCTTCAGTTTAATAGCTCAAGCCCACTCCTACACTGGCAGTAGGGAGTAGTAGCATGCAGTAATTAGCGTGGTAGGATTCTGGTCGGGTATTTCTGTATCGGCTTCCGCCGGCTCGAGGCTGTGACGTCGCTGCCCCAGACCCGTGGCCTCCTTCACCTCGGCTTTAAGCTCCTCCACCTAGAGCTTAAACCTCTAGTGGGGGAGAGCTCCTTCCCCCCAAAACCTCGAACACAGACAAAGCATACCAATGCGATTGTAAACCAATCCAGTCCATTCCGGCCCTCCTTCCTGGATAATTGGTGCATCGCATGCTCTCTCGTGATTTTGCCGCTCTTTCTCTGCAGACATGAGCTCGCTTCGGTGCTTACGGCCTATGGCCTCGCGTTTCCAACCGTCGACGCTGCCTCGCCTGGTCCGGGGCTTCTCGGCCAGCTCGGCGCGGCCGTATGAGTTTATCCAAGTGTCAACCCCTCGGCCGGGCGTGGGACAAGGTATGGATCCCATCTCGCCCTCCGCTTGACCCCAGGGCCCTGGCCTCCCGACGAAGGAGTCCCCGGGCCCTCGGCTTCCCTGTGCAACTAGGCTCACCCCGGCCAGTAACCCTTAGCCGGCCTAAGGCCCTCAACGCGCTCTGCTCCCCCCTCATCAAGGAGCTGAACCAGGCGCTCGGCGAGTTTAACGCCTCGCCCGACGTCGGGGCCATCGTTCTTACCGGCTCCGAGCGTGCCTTCGCGGCCGGCGCTGATATCAAGGAGATGGCCCCGCTAACCTTCAGCGCCGCCTACACGTCGTCCTTCATCGAGAACTGGTCCGACCTGACCATCGCCGTCAAGAAGCCCATCATCGCCGCCGTTTCCGGCCATGCCCTCGGTGGCGGGTGCGAGCTCGCCCTCATGGCCGACGTTCTGTACTGCACGGCCGGCGCCAACTTCGGCCAGCCCGAGATCAAGCTCGGCACGATCCCCGGCGCGGGCGGCTCGCAGCGACTAACCCGGGCCATAGGCAAGGCCCGTGCCATGGAGCTGATCCTGACGGGCAAGTCCTTCACGGGAACCGAGGCAGAGCGATGGGGGGTCGCGGCGCGCGCCTTCGACGACTACGAGAAGCTGATGGAAGCGACGCTCCAGACAGCTGAGACCATTGCCAGCTACAGCCGAGTTGCGGTGCAGGCCGCTAAGGAGGTGGTGAACAAGAGTCAGGACCTGCCCCTGCGAGATGGGGTCGAGTACGAGAGGAGGGTGTTCCATGCTCTCTTTGGCAGCCAGGATCAAAAGATTGGCATGAAGGCGTTTGCCGAGAAGAAGAAAGCAGAATGGTCCCACGAGTAAGGTGCAGGCAGGGTGTAAATAAGGAAAAGCAGACCGCCACATGCCAATGGCGCGACTCTGCTGGCACTGGGTCCGATGACTTTTTGGCATAGCTATGCATTGTTCCCGTATATAGACCTGCGCTATCTGTGGTATGCCCAACAGAAAGGCCCAAGAGTGCGCCTTTTAGTGCTCACCCTCCCACGCATTTGGTCATTCTGTTCATGTGCTTCATCATCCATCTAGACATTACTTGCTCGGCACTCAGTTCGGCCAGAGCTTTACCCCCTTTCCGATTTACTCGTCCAATGTCCGCACGTATGGCGCAGGGAACACCCCCTTCGCGCCCATATACGTCCCATGGAACCATGCTTCGTCAAACTGGTCCACCTCGGTAATTTCAGCGCCCTTTGGGAAGAGGAGCTCATCCCCGTGGTTGGGCCCAGGCTCGGGGTACCAGGCCCAACGCGCCAACACCCGCGGGCCACAGCCGCCCTCGGCTGGAAACCGATCCGTGAGTTTCGCACGTAGGGCTGGTTCGACGCCGGCCGCGTCGGCACAAGCCTTCACATCCACAGAGACGAGACGCTGGTACTTCTCGGACAGCTTCGCACCTCCCGACCAGCTCCAGATCTGCAGCCCGTGGCTCTGGGCGTGGCCCGGTGCGAGGGTTTCGACGCGCAGCATGCGTCCGCCCACCAAGTCATGTGCGACGATGCGACGCTGTCCGCCGGGCCCGTCCACGAAGCGCACGACGACCATGCGGTGGCCTTGCAGGCAACGGCGCCATCCGTCGATGCCGTTCTCGGCCGCGATGCTTCCCTCGCGAATCAGGCCAGCATAGCATGACTCGCAGAGATTGTAATCGCCCGGGCGCGAGTCTGGACCCTGGGTCAGCGACACGCAGGAGTAGCAGTGGTGGCGGTTCTGGAGGGGCCCAATGGGCAGGCGGCAGGCATCGCAGCTGACAGTGAAAGTCAGGGGCAGGTACGGCCCGGAAGGCACCGCGTTCGGTCCGGTGAGCACCGATGCGGTGGGCGGCCGGGGCGACTGCGGTGAGCCGCGGTACGTGGGGCTCCCCGGCGGCGTCCCGCTCAGGGGGTCCACGCTCTGCTGGTAGCCCAACGGCAGGAGCGGATGCGTGCAGCAACGCCCCTGGTTGACGCAGTCATTGCAGAAGCCCCAGTCTGCATCATTACACAGGTCGCATCGCCAGTAGCACTCATTGGCCCAGGAGAAGCATCGCGAGCAGAACGCACCGCTCTGCAGCCGGTCCAGCGGGTTGGCCGCCGAGATGGTCCGCCGTCCGTCCGCGCCGCCAGGAATCGTCTTGGGCGGGAGATATCGCGTTGCCTTGAGCAGGTGCGGCTCTGGAAGGCTCGCATCGCCGTTGGCTGCCCGAACGTTTTCCCACTTGGTGTGAGCAAGACGCCCGAAGCCGAACCAGTGTAGGCATCCCTTGCCCTGGCGGTAACAGTTGAGGCAGATGTTATAGCGGCCGTCGTCGCAGACAGCGCAGTTGTAGTGCAACTCGTACTCGATATGTTCCTTGCAGCAACGCCTGCAGCTGATATTGGGCTCTAGATATCGAGGAGCGCGAGACCTGGGAGATGGGACGAGAGAGGAGCTCAGGCCAGGGCTAACGGGAGCCGTGACGTTTGACGTGGCGGCCGGGCTGATGACAAGATCGGTGGGACGGTGGGCTCGCCGACTCGGATCTCTCGGCGTGTCCGGGGGCGTTGCATTCTTGCCCTGGGTGATACCGAGACCGGTGGAGGACACCCGGGCGCTGAAGGGCAGCCCACGCAAGCCCGGCGATTCTGTAAGGGCAAGCGCTGGGGAGGACATGGTGGGTGTGCTGGAGCTCCTCGCCTCGGCAGTAACACTCGGCCGAATCGCCAAACTACTCGGGGGGGATTCGACGGTCTGCGACCTTAACCCCAGGTCCGTCTGTGAGCGACTCGCGGTTCTCGGCTCCGGCTGGGTTGGCACAACTGGGACGGTTGCGCTCCGGCCACCGCTCGTCGTCCTCCGCCGTCTGCGGGGTTCCTGAACCTCCAAGTGCTGCGAGCTAGAGGGTGGATATCTGCCCCTCTCCTCGACGGCGCGCGGCCCTGAGTGAGCTCTGTGTCTGCTTGAAGGACGCGACGAATCCCGAATCTGCGGTCTCGGTTCAAGGGCGCTGTCGGACGATCGATGAGAATGCGCACTCGCGTTGCTTCTCCTCCCGCCTTCCTGTCTCGCTCTTTCACGATGTCGTCGCCTATACGCCTCGGTAATCCTTCGGCTCAGCTCATCGTTCGTGTTCAGGTCGATGTTGTCCAGGTCAATGCCGTCCAACAGGCCCTCCTCCTGGATCTGCTTCGTGAAATCCTCTATCTCACGGGCGACATCCCTGGAGTCCATGGCAGTAGTGTCCGAACGGCTGATCAGGGAGCGGATCGATGACTGGTGCTCGATCAGTCTCCGCGGCTGGTCTGTAGATTCCGTCGACCTCTGCCGGGATCCGCTTCTCTGCCGCCGGCTGTCTTCCTGTGGAAGCTCGGGGGTCAGCATGACGCTGGCCTCGGCCCTCCGCCGGTTCTCCTCGGCAGTTTGCCTGCGCGCCCGTTCTCGCGCATCCCGCGCCCTGTGTTCTCCTCGGCCCGAGTCCCGGCTTGGCTCGCGGCTCGCCTCCCTGCTCGCCCGGGATGAGCGAGTCTCAGCCCTCCCATCCCTCGAGCGGCTCTCCCCCCTCGCTCTCCGGGTCCTCGAGCCCGCGTGCGGCGACGACGACGACGACGACGACGTTGCTGCCGCGGCTGCGACAGCCTCCCGCAGGCTTAGCTCTCTCACTTCCTCGACTAGTCTGCGTTCCACTTCATCCAACCTCCTCTGCTCTGGTGTCTTTTCCGGGATGTTCAGCTTTGGCAAGACCCGCTCCCCAATCTTGTACTTGGAATCCATCTCCTCCTTCTCCGCCTCGGGCTTGACCTTCTCCGGGTTCGCGGCCAGGAACAAATCTAGCAGCGTCGTAACGGTGGCGTTGTGCTGGGTGTTGCGCACCGGGGCCCGGCACGATGGGCAGGTGAAGACGGGAGAGTCTGGGTCCGGCGGTATGAGCGCCGACTCGGCGGCCTGGGCCTGCCATGAGAACCACTCCTTGACGCATGCTCCGTCAAAGGTATGCAGACAGTCAAGGAGAGTAAGCGGCTGATAGAGGAGCTCGGTGCAGATCTGAGGACGAGAGAGGGGCCCGCGTTAGCAATGAGTAACGTTGCGAGGGGCGGCGCTCGCAGCGCCGTTGAGGAGAGGGGGAAGCTCACCGAGCACACCAACTCCTTCTCCAGATCGACTGTCGGCCGCGGCGAGTCCATTGCGACCTTAATCGGGCACTCCGCAGCGAGTGTCGACGATCAGCGGCTTCGCCAGGCTCAGGCGACTCGGGGATCTATGATGTGCGCGGCGTCTATGGGGAGGAGAGGTATGGACAGAGTCCCATAACTGGCGTGGTCCTGGTCGGTCGTGCAAAGTCGGACTGGGGGTTTAGTGTCTCTTGCGTCGCCAGCCCTACGAATGTACAGCCAGCCCCTTCGGGCACATTGCCCAGCGGACTCGAACTTTTTGGCAGAGGCGGGCTGAGCTGCAGGTGCGGGACGGGGAAACGTGGGGCGAACCCGGCGCCAAAATGGAGGGGCAAAAGGGGGGGCGCAGGGAAGGTTCCTGAAGGACGTTGCGCGCTAGGCGGTGGTATTCGGAGAACCCTCACGTAAGTTGGGATGGGCGGTGAAATCGCACCACTAACGGCCTCCATGTCCTTCGCCTAAACACTTGGGCTGACGCTAACGTTTAGCGAGGAGAGTGACACAGATGGTAGAGATGCCAGACAAGCACACAAGCCAAAGAAGCATGCGCCTCGTGCGCTAAGAAGAGACGCGCATGGAGGACCACATTGGTCTCGACCCAGGGATCTTCGCCATCGCGAGTTTCGGGAACCCTTCTCACCCCCTCGCACCCCCCTTCAGCTGATGGCTTACACGCAAGTAAGACGCACGCGCACGCAGACGCACGAGTTCAGCTCGTGGGGGGTGGACCCCGCAGATATGGTAGCATAAACGATGCTAGGATGTACATGTATATGTTCGTCTAACCCGGATACTTGGTGGTAGTAGTAAAGATATCTACAACAAACCCAACACGATGCTCGAAAGCCCTGCACCTCCAAACTCCTATTCCGAATCCAGTTTATCCCTAGCCTATAAGTGCCAAACAAAGTATATGCGGTATGGTTCCTCCGACGTCGTTGGGTCTATTTCATCTCCTCGTGCCACGCCACTGGCACCTCGGAATCCCACTCCTTGCACATCCCAACCCAGTTTCGCCGAAGGCAGTGCGACTTCGGCGCTGCGGTGTCAGCTGGGGGCGCGGCAGAGGTCAGCGTGGGAGGCGGCGAGGTGATGGGATGCTGCTGCGAGCTTGTAGTAGCGGTCTCGACGGCAGTCTGATCATTGCAACCCCAGAACCGCCCAGGTGTCTCGCACGTGGTCGTCACGGTCGACGTTGTCGAAGTCGACGTGGGCGTCACTGGCGTGGTCACGGTTGGTGCGGTCTCGGTTGTCTTGTCCTTACACCCAAACCAACCTGGAGTCTTGCAGGTGGTAGTTGTAGTAGTCGTAGTGGATGTGGTGGTTGTCGAAGTAGTTGTCGAAGTAGTTGTGGTGTCCGTCGTCGTGGTCGTCTCGTCTAAACATCCCCACCAGCCCGGCGTCTTACAAGTTTCTGTCCGGGTTCGCGTTTTGCTGGTGGTGGAGGACTTTGACGTAGTGGTGGTCTCGGTTCCGTTGCTTTCGTACATCTTCCAGGTCGCACAGTCCCGGCACTCCGGAGTAAACTTACACTCAGGGACGGTGTCGTACTTGAGGATGACGTCGTGAATCACATTCCGGATCTTGTGAGTGCCGATGCCTACCCGCCAGCCCTTGTCACCGACAGTGTCGTAGACACACTCATACCCCGTATGGCAGGCAGATTCCAGAGCATAGCCCCCAAACGAGCAGCTCGCGGTAGCTCCGTTGCACGTGCCGATGTAGATGGGGTCAGCCGTGTGGCCAATGTGGTAAGTCCCGGTGAACTGCCGAGTCTGCGGGAACTGGGGGTCGGCACCCGGGGGTACGGGCAGCCCGAGGCGACCTGCGGGAAGAGCCTCCGGCACCGCCTCGAACGTCACCGTCGGCACTCCGTAGGTCAGGCCGAGCATGGAGCTGACAGCGCCGCCTAGGGAGTGACCGGTGAGCCACACGTTGGAGTCCGGATATAGCTCGGTGACGTTGGCATAGAGCTCGCGGGCCGCCTGGTAGTAGCGGTTCTCCTCCCTCAGGGCTTGGACGACACAGGTATTGTTGCACGAGTAAGTGCTCGTCGCGCAGTCACAAACCTGGTGCCAGGTCCAGGGGCCTTGCTGGGCGCAGCAGCAGCTGAAGAACAGGTTATCGTTGACCTTGTCGTTGGTAGTCGTCCCATCCCCGTCGAACACGGCCGGCGACGTGCCTTTCAGTCCGATGACGATGGTCGAGTTGGTCTCGTCGGCCCACACATGGCCGCGGAGCCCGTCGGTCTCCCAGCCAAAGTCGGCGCTCCGGTTGAAAGGCCGCCCCACCTCTTCCCAGTCGGCCTGCCCGGGGGTCTCCACATATGCGTTGGCCGCCATCAATGCGAAGCTCAGAACCGTGTCCTTGTCGGTGATGTTGGGCCCAGGAACATCGTCCATGGTCCACGCATCCGGGGCTAGCACAGAGACATAACCCCTCTCGCGCGCCATAGCCACCATGGGGTCGACCACGCTGGGCCGGCGGTCGACGAGCCGTTCGATTCTCGTCGGGCCGCTCTTGGCCCTGACGGTGGGAATGCGTTGCTTCTCGTGGCCATCTTCGGCTGCCAACCAAACCGACGCATCTCGGTCAACAACGTCGCGTTTTCGGTGGAGCGTCGGGTGTTGATAGGTGCCGTGGTGGTAGATGTGGCGAAGTGTCTGCGGCTGGGGGGTTAGAGACGGAGGGCGATGAGATGAGGGCGATTAAGCAGGCGGGAACTCACAAATACGTGCTCTGCCGGGCCCGGGGGTTCCGGGACAAGAGGCGGCAACGGCGAGGCGTCGATGGGGAGGACGGCCTGGGCGCCGGCGCCGCTCGCGGCGGCCGAGGCCGCGAGGGCGATGAAAGAGAGGAGCAGGTGGGTGGTGACTCTGCCGGCAGAGGGGCAGCGCGTGTTTCCCCCCCTGCGTCGGGAGAACATGGTAACCAAAAGAAAATGCCGGGACGGGCGGTCGCAGCAAGGGCGATCGATGACCGCAAGCAAGCACAAGGAAAAGAGAGGCTAGAGAAGCGGAGAGGCGTGGTTGGGTCAACAAAACGGAGAAGGAGAAGGCGTAGGGTGAGGTCGGACCCCGCTGCGTTTGCGTCGTCGCGTGCCTAAGGTTAGGTTGTAGCCAGTTATGACGACGATGATTCGGTTGTCCGGGCGCCGATGGCGGATGCCTCCCCCTGTATTTCAGTGGTCATGCAAGCCATGCACGCCGGGAGCACGAGGTCTAAGGGAGCTTCCTCTAGGGATGCGAGCGATAAGATTTGTTAGCGCCCGAGGGGCCCGCCGGGTACCCTTGCAGTTATGGGCGTAGCAAGAGGTACATGATCAGCCCCCCCACCTCTTATCAGCGGCCAACTCATGTACCGCACCGGACCTGGTCAAAGGGATGGATGCTTCGCCGCCAGCCGCGCAATGGCGCATGTGACGCTGGCCTAGCCCCTTCCAATCGCCACGCTTCGCCGACAGATTGGCTGTTTTATCGCAGGCGTCCCCCCAACCGATCACTGGCAGGCGGGACATTCTGCATGGGCATCGGGGATCTGCCTGGCACCTGCCCGGCGGCTTTTGCTTGCCTGCTTGCTGCCTGCCTGCAAACCTACCAACCTGCCTGCAGGGCGGCACACCACGACGCCAAAAGGCAAGGGTATACGGGGCACACACGATGTCACTTTTTGGTGCCTGCCTCGTTCCGTAGTTACCATCTTGTGCAAGGCCGGAGACTCGGGCTGTCCAGCCCGCCATTACGCAACTGACTCGATGCAACCAGGAGCTTTGTAGGTCAAGGTCAGGGACGATGCCGTCTTCCTTACCTAGGTCAGGGAGATGTGGTGCAGGATCGTGCCTGGCTCAGCTCCCTTAGCTCCCCTTGGCTCTTGGGCGCCGATTAGTTCTTGCCAGCTACATGGCATGAGGCGCTGAGGTGTTCCATCGAGTACATTTGGGCATGTACAGTAATTATGTACTGGCATGTACTGTACCCGTATGACATAACACCTACGCATCCGCAAGCCTACCGCTAATTAGCAGCCTGCGAGACCCCTTTCGAGAAGGTGCCAGCGTGCCCCCAAACGATGGGTTTGTAGCCTTGCGCATCCCGCCGCATTTGAGACCGAGACAGCCCAGGCCGTGGCAGCTGTCGCTGACGGGTCTCAGCTTCACCACCTGCACGAACCACCCCTGGACCCCTTCACCTCAACTTTGGTGGCGCCGGTGGCCTGCAGTTTTGACTAGACGTCGAACGCCTTTTTGTGTCGAGTCGAGTCGAGTCGAGACGAGTCGTGGAGAGTCCTCTGTCTTTGCTCGCCGAGAGATCCGCCCCTCCCGGGAAAGACGTCGACCCAGTTTGCCAGTCTCCAGAGGCCGCGTTGCGTTGGCTCCCGGAGCTTATTTGTTTCTCGCCTAAGGCCCGTGGCATAATTTGGCTGTCCGTGTTGGCCCCTTCCACTGGCTCTAGTCCTCCCACCCCCATATATGGTTTCAAGGCCTGATTAGTTTCTTAGTCCTTCATGCACTACCGACACCGAGCTCAGTTGAGTACATATCCTTGTGCTGCCTCTGCTCGTTCCCGCACACGTAGGTTTCCCGCTCTCACCGAAATCCAAAGGGGCCCTCCTTTTGCTTCACAGCTTCCCCTCATCCCTTCCCCTACACGTCTGCCCCGAGGCGCGTCGTTGGTGCGAAGCGAGGCGAACTCGAACTCGGCTAACCACCATGCTCGCTAGCTTGAGCCGCAGCCCCATGGCATCCAACCCGTCTTCCAAAACGTCCGCCCGCCCGAGCTCGTTGCGGTCCACACGTTCCTTCTCTCGCCCAGAGACCGTCCCCGTGTCTTCCTCAGAACCGAGCCGTCCTAAGCGGGCGAGCACGATCCAGAATGGCGCCGGATCAGTGGCTCCCGCACCCGCGTCTGCCTTGAAACCCGAGCGCGATACCTTCGAGAGTCGAATCAGCGAGGAGGCACCCGAGCCCCCGCGTGCCTCCGTTGATCTTGAGGACCTCCCTATCGAGCTTATCGGCTTGGCCGACAGCTTTATCGATGGCCTCTCTGCCAAAGTCCACCCCACTCCGCCGAACATTGACAATCTCTCCCGGATGTTCCAGGAGTTTTATGCCACGGCCGCAAACCATATCCAGACACATGTCGACAGCCTAGCAACACGCCAGAGGCGAGAGGGTTCTCCAGCGCCGTCCAATTCGCCCCGCGCTTCGGCCGCTAGCCTGCTGAGGGCCAAGGCAGCGTCGCTGAGCAGCAAGGAGAAGGCGAAGCCGGCCCCGGTCCGGAAGGACTCGGATCAGCAGATGCTCACGGCTGAGGAGTATGCGGATCGGAAGCGGGCGAGAAAGGCCCTGGAGCAGAAGAAAGGTCTGCTCGAAGAGGCAGTAGAGAGAAGGCTCTGCGAGGGCATATACGACAGGATCTACCGCCACCACTCGACCCAGGACGAGGCGCAGGATGACAAGCTGCGGTCCAAGACGGCCGCGCTTGCTGTGGTTGGCATTGGCCCGGCCGACTTAGGGGTCGACCTGGGCCTCGAGTCCGCCACCCCTGAGGCGTTGGCCGACAGGAAGGAAGAGGTGAAGAACTGGCTCGAGAATGCCCGAAAGGAGCTCGTCCTCATGAACCAGTCGAGATACCCACTCGGGAAACTCAACCATCTCAAGGCTGCGCACAAGGGCATCATCGATACTCTGTCGCACTTCCACCCGTCCTCCTCCGCGGACGAGCTTATGCCCATGTTGATTTACACACTTATCACGCTCCCCCCCACCAATCTGAATGTCATAAGCGATGTCAACTTCATACAGAGATTCCGGTGGGAGCCGAAGCTCGTGGGCGAGGCAGCATACTGCTTAACCAACCTAGAGGCGACCATTAGCTTCCTCGAAACTGTCGACCTCTCCACCCTGAGGGCAGATGAAGCCCCCTCGGGGCCCCTCAAGTCCTCCAGTGGGCCAAATTCTCCCAAAGTAGAGACCTTCCCGCCTGCCTATTCTCCTGGTCTCGGCGCCCCGGCAACTCCGGAACTTGCCGCCGTTGCTGGGGCGAGCATCAAGCCCTCGCCCTCGCCCAATGGCCTCCGTGCCGCCGTGCAGCTGCGAAACCGCCGGCTTAGCGATCTGGTGAACACACCCGCGCAGGCGATCGGCGCGGCCAGTGATGCGGTCTTCACCACGGCTGACCAAGGCCTCAAGAACATCGGCAACAGCCTAACGGAGAGTTACAACTTCTTACTCGGCCGCCTCCGGGAGCAGAACCCATTAGCGAGCAATTCAAGCGACGAGGTTGTGGTGCCGAAGACCCTCGATGATGCACGCAAGCTCATCGGCACCCCACCACCCGTAGATGATGATGGCGAGTCAGCCAGCGGCGCCAGTTCGGGCCAAAGCCCTGAGGAGAACGCTAAGACGGCTGCGAAGGAAGACAGGTTGCTTACGTTGATGGGCGGCGCGAGAAAGGTCTCGAGAGACCATAGCGCGGACAGCTCGCGTAGCGCGAGCAGCAGCAAGAAACTGGCTGCGTTCGCCTCGGACGAACAAGCAAAAGAAAAGGGTGCTTCGGCGCCTGGAGCAGCAGGCTCATCGTCAAACCCTGCGCTCATCGATTCGGTGCGCAACTTTGGGAACTCAATCAACCCGATGGCGCGGTTTTCCGCGGGCATTGGGGGTTTCCGAGGTTTTGGACGAACCACGTCGACCCCGGCAGCACCGACCATGAAGGATGTGTCGAAGGGTGGTGTCTCGGATGGGGGAGACTTGGCTACTGTAAGGCGGCCCTCGTTAATCTGTCAACTTTTTGCCTCCCTCGATCCTAACGATGTCCTAGGCTTTCCCTGACCTTGCGGCATCCCTTCCGCCTAAAGAGATACCCAAGATCAATCCTCCAGTCCGGCGGTTCATGGAACTACAAAACCCGGGTGAACTGAGGCTCAACGAAGTGCTGGAGCTGCTAAAAGACTACAGAAGGCTGGCTGGCACGCTGAAGGATATAGGTGCCTTCAAGGAATAAGAAAAGGAGGCCTTTTACGTACTTCCCCTCCCTGACGACGAAACGCGATAGAGTGCCATGTCGGATGATCATCTGGCAAGGGTTTAGATCAAAACAAATTCACCATGACAGATCGTTATGGTCTAGCGTGTGCATGCATGCACATGTGTATCAATATGGTCGGTCGGCTATGACGGCTGGGCTGCCTGGCATAGGTGTTGGCATTCTCATTTCCTTGCTCTCGGAAGGTCTCATTAGCTTCTTGGATAGACGGACTGGCAATGGGTTTGGCACATAGGGTATAGCACGCGCATTGGGGTTTTCAATTCATGAATCCTGGTTCAAAACCATGTTGTAGCCGTCGTTTCTCACCGTGAGAAGCAACCCTTGAGAGGCCAACCCACTCCACTAGTGACACCCAGAGCATTAACTCGCTCCAGTCAGTATCTTTATTCCCCTCCGCTCGAATTCGGTTAGGGGCCCGCAAGTGCGACGAGAGGCCTCGGGAGCTAATAGGTGTAATTGCAGTAGTTCGGGCTTGAGCGGTACCGTAGCTCGGTTACGGGTCCGGCTCGATCTTTACTTGCCTCCCTTTTCTCCACGCCTGCTGTGGTAGGCGCACGTCATGACATGTTTGACAATGGGTTCTTCAGCCGAGCTGGGTTGTTAGCCCACCTGACAACAAGCCGTGGGACCCGTCAGGGCTCGATCCGTTTTCAGCTAAGCCCCCCATCACGGCCAAATACTCGGGATAATGAAGTTTAATATGTGCTTCTATTTGATAATACTATATCTACCCGATGTCCGCATGCGGATGATGACACCTCAATGACCTTTCCCGGATGCGTCGTTGTTGACCTGTCCTTCCTCAAGACATGATCACAGACCAAAAAACAGCCCGGGGAGGTGGCTGCCAAGTGCAGACATGGGGGGCAGCCTCGCGTGGAAACCGGTAGCGGTGGGGGGTATCGTAGCCACTCCGGTGCCTGGCATGCCCTTCAGCTCTGCGTTGCCCTGTCCCACCAGACCGTCCACCCTCGCCAGAAGCTCCAGATTATAATGCTAGTAGAGGTTTTAGATGTGCGCATAACGAAGCGGCGCGCTAGCCTTGTGCGTCCAGCAATCGTGGTATTCGGGGGACGACGATAAGCCACGTCGGAGTCAAGTGTTTTCGTCCCTGTAACTGAGAGGCTTCCATGTTGCCTCTTGGTCGATCTGTTTCGGTGCGAACTATTCAGTGCATCCCGTTCACCTTCTGCTTCGTAGGGCTCATCCTTCCATTGCTCTTGTCCTGCAGTGCCCTCTCTGACTCCTCGTTGATGAGCTTCTCCATGAATGAAATGTAATCGTACTGCTCCTTGCCACGATCTGCCTGCATGTCCGGTCCGTTGTGGCGCGGCATCATCTCCACAAGTTTCTCAATGACTTCATCCGGTACGAGCGAGTGGCGCAGATCCATCTCAGTCACGTAGGGCTTGCCGTCGGCCACCTCGCGGAAACTCTGGTAGACCTGCTCGGCCGTGTTCTGGTCCTCGGTCGCCTCGACCATGAAGCGGATGAACTGCTCGAACTTCACGCGGTCGCGCCCGTTGGAGGTAGCCACAAAGTACTCATGCATCTCGTCCTCGCTGAACACGAGACCAAGCGATGCCAGCGCGGCGCTGAACTCGAGCTCGCCAAGGCTGTTGGTGTCATCGCGATCGAAGTGGCGGAATACTGATTCGAACTCCTCCAGCTGGATGGGTGTCAGGTTGGTCATGTTACGAGCCACCATCTGGTTCTCCAGGAATGAGAGCTTTTTCGAGACTGACGACTTCACCAGTGAGAGCTCGTAGCAGAGTTCGTCGTATGTGTATGTGGTGAAGTCATTCTCCTCAATGTTGGCTTCTTGGCATTTGGCATCAACTGCGGCGATGGTCTGCAGGTAGGCGTCCAGTGGCGGGAGGTTGTCTGAGAGCTTGCGAACGTGGTGTAGCTGGTCTTCTACGTCACCTTCCAGTCCCGAGATAGCCAGTTGCATCGTGTTGAGGGCCATGGCAAAGTCGTTTGCCTTGTCGGCGAACGACTTGCGAAGTGCATTTTTGATGCTGTGGGTGACGCGTCAGCAACGGAGCTTCCGGTGAAAGGTATAATGGAGATTTTCAAAAGGGGACGGGGCCACTCACTCTCGGATGGTCTCGTTGATCAACTGGCCTCTCGTCATCTCAGATTTGGACAAGTTGGCCCACTCTTGGTCCATAATATCCAGCCTCAGCTCTGCTGGCGGCTCATACGGTCGTAGCCTGTACGTCCCCAGCTTTGTCTTGATGTTTCCGAGCAGGGTGGCGAGCTCACTCTTCTCCGCAACCCAGTCCCTCTTCTTGCCCTTCTTGTAGGACGCAAACTCGGTAGCCTGGGCCTTGGCGTCGGCATACGAGCCTTCGAACTTAGCCTGCTGCCAACCGTGGACTTGCTCTCGAACGTTCTTCAGAAGGGCGGCCATCCGCCTCTCAAAGGCGCTCTGCATCTCCCATGCGCCCTGCATGTTGTTGACAAACTTCTCCACGCGCCGTCCCGCGTTCTCGACCTTCTCCATTTGGGAAAAGGCGTGGAACCAATAGGCAATATAAGTCATCAGACTGCGCTCGTCGGGCTTGGCCACGTCGCACACATCTTCTACGTCCAGCAGGTTAGGAATGCCAATCTCCTTGTGGGCGATGTCGAAGGCGAGCTGCATGTTGCCGCGGTGGTCGGACTTATCGAGGGAGTCGTAGTCAATCAGGTCGGGCCTGTGGATGTCCAAAAGGGCACAGAAGGCTAGGCCGTCGTTCCAGCTAGCACTGAAATCACGGACGTCGACTTCGTCGTAGCATGCTGTCTTGCGCTGGCACCACAGGAGCAAGCCTTCCTTTGCAGTCATGCCCTCCTCATTGATGTCGTTGATGGTGAACCGCAAGATGAGTGTCCAGATGAGGCCGAGGATGATCTTTCGGTTGCCGTCGACGACGTCCTCGGCGCCGATGTTTGTCATTTGGATGCCCCTCGACTTGACAAAGTTGAGAGCCAAGTTGGCATTCTCGAAGCGTTGCACGCGCAGCTTGGGCTTGGCGGCATAGCGTCCGAGGGACTCATTGGAGAGACATTCTAGGAGATGGATAAGAATGACCTGGAATGGACATGGTCGTTAGCAACCCAGCGGTTCGGGGAGTGGCGGGTCATCCCGCGAGACAGGACATAGGAGGGGATGAAGGAGCACCTACACCATCACTGAGATCCTGCACCAAGTCCTTGACCTCGAGCTCCCTCGCCTCGATCTTGGTGTTGAGCCACTTGGTGAACGTCTTTTGCTGGACGGTGATCCAGCGCTGCTGCTCTGCAAACGCCATCCTGGTGAGGCCCTGCTCGTGGGGGGGTTCTGTCGCGGCGAGGGCTTCGGCGGGATTGGACGATGCTCGTTGGAATCTCCCTTTCTTGGCGCTCCCGTCCTTGCTCTTAGCTATGGCTAGGCTGGTGGAGCCGCTTCGTTGGAGCCGGGCGGCATGCAGCTGCTTTGCGTCCCGCCGGCTGCGTGTCAGAGGCTGCTGGAGCTGCTGGGGGGATTCGCACTGCGGTTGGGTCGGGGTCGGGTATCCGGTTGAGTATCCGTATGACGAGGCGCTGCTAATGATAGAGGATCGGCGCGAGTCAAAAGTGGTGTCTTTGTCTGAGGACCAGGTCGAATAGTCTGATGACGCCACCGACTGGATCGAGAGCGATGGCGGGCGGCCCAGTGCACTGTCTGCTGCAAAGGTCGCGGCTTTGGCGGCGGCGATCGGGGCGTTTTGGATGACAACTTGGGCTGCACTGGCAGATAGATTGGGCTGGCTGCCGTGGTGTGTCGACGTAGGTAAACAATCCACCGGCAACTCGGGCCACTTCTCGTTGCCAGGGTTGTTGTTGGCCACCGCCTGCTCGCCGTTGTCAAACCCCACTGCCGACATCTTTTTTGCTTTTTAGCGTGGCCGATTGGCGGCGATCGATTGGCGCTGCGTGGCCGGAGCCGGGGAGGGGAGGGGGGAAGGAGGGGGGGGTTGGTTAGCACTGAGGCACTGCGGTTGCTACTGCAGGTCGTGCCTAGCGTTATCGATAGGGCCAGCTGGAACCACGGGAAAGGGGAATTGCCGGGCTCAGGGGTCCTAGACCTAGTCGCTCTTTCCCGGAGAATGGAAATTGGATCTTGGCCGTGTGCAGCGCCCGCTCTCCAGGCGAGAAGGCTTGCGAGAAAGGGCGAAGAGAAACACTCGGTCGCAAGAAGAGAGGTCCGGCGTAAGGAGTGGTGAGGAGAGCCCGGGCAGGCCTGGGAAGAGCATGGCGTTTTCTTTTTAAAGCGTCGCTGCTGTCTGCCCTCTGCCCCGGACCCCGAGCCAGGGTATCCACCCCCTTCCCCCCAAGCAGCAGCAGTCCAGCGATACCTCTTGCGCTGAAGTCCGCTTGCGGGCAATGCATGTATCCCCGGCCGAGATCTCTACCCACAACCTGAAACACGCTTCTACCAGCGTCGACCCAACCAGATCATGGGTGTGTCTTGCAGGAGGCCAGCGATCTACAAATGAGAGCACCTCTCGGGCATCCTGTCCCTAGTCGACCCCTGCACTGTCAGTCGCAATGCCCTTCCCAAGCCTCGCTGCCTTTAATGCGAGCAGGCATCCTCTTCCAGAACCCATCCCGCATCTGGACTCGCCCAGCACCTTCAAACGTCCTCTCCTGGCGGCGATCATGGGCCGACTACTCCTCAGATGCCTGTATCCAGCTGGTGAGTGGCCAGCTCGACCGTTTCGAGCTCATGAGCTCGAATTAGCTGTGTGGGGTCGGCGGTTTCTGGGGAGTCTGAGACATATCCTCTACTAGAGACCCAACCTACCACCACAGCAGCAAGCGCCGGCAGAACGACAACCTGGGGGGCGTCTCCCGATCCCATCGAGAGAGCTGTTGGTCTTGTTCTGCTGCCCGCATGCTGCTTCGCCTCCTGCCATCTGTTCCACCCCTTCCACCCCTTCGATGTAGCTCCCCAAGGCGTTCAGCCCCCCCGCTCCCTTCCCCCCGTCCCTGGGATCTTGGAATCCTGCCCAGGGGCTTGCGCCGCACATATATGATCTCCTTTATGTTATGCGGCCTCCCGCACTCAGGGCCATCTGGCCATTTTGTAGACCTAATTTTCTTAACAGAAACCATCACTACCCACACCGCGAGCTCATCGCCTCGATGGAGTCCGCGAAGGAGCAGCCTCCTGCCCCCTTCTACCCCGTTGTAATCTTGGCCTCAAAGGTGGCATCGACTTGCTATCTTTGGGAGGCAAACTCCAGAGATGATGCATGAATTTAGGAGGACCCGCCAGAGGAAGGACTGCGACTGCGTTTGCGTCAACTGCTCGGCTGACGCCGTGCATACCCGTCCTCAGCTTTTGCCTGGAATCGAATACCGTTTCAACCGGTGCCGTGGCTGGCCCTCTCGTCTGATCTTGACGGTTGTGCGTGCGTGCAGGCTAAGCGCGGGAAAGTTCGACGATCTTCCCGAGCCGTCGCTGCGTCACACACGGTTCGTTTCCCTAGACATAGAGGAAAGCTGTAGTCTCACAGCTCTGTAAGAGGGGGTGGTAGCTATGAGAGAGCCGGAGAGGCCAACAGCCATAGAACCGCAGCCAGAAAAGCGCCCGCCGGATCTGTGTACATGATGCTCCCGATCTCGCATCGGAACATGCAAATGAGCTGCATGACTGCAAGTTCTGCTGCCCAATGTCAGTGCGGACAGTAGTTCCCTTCTACGCTACCAGCGCAATGGTCTCCGTCTCGTAGCCATTTGAACCATATTACGGACAAGTAAATGGCATTGCAAGCATACAACCAATAACGTACACCCATTCTTGGCAGGCAAAGTCCTATGTAGACCTCTGCTGAAAGCTCTAGGCCCAGTAGCTTGTCACACTGGTCAGAATTGTAGCCACCGCTGAAGATCTCTCCTCTAGTGTCTTGGCTTGATGGCTGGCGGCAGCAACCCAGCAACAATCTGCATCGCACCCCTCCAATTTCTTGAGCCGCCACCCCATCACAACCACTTCCTAACGAACCCCAGAAGCTCAAACACCAATCCAGGGGATCCGGCATCCGAAGAATCTTGGCGGAGCTCAAGACAATTTGATAATGTAGCTTGGGCTAACTGCCGGGCCGAGCCCGTGGGCCACAAGCGCGAGCAAAGTTGGATTTGCGTCTTCCGTCAGTAGTATTACAGAATAGACACTCCCCAGTTCCTGATCGTTCTCCCGGGCCGAGACACGACTATGCTTGGAGCCTAGTGGCCGAAAGAGGACGGTGGCTACCTTTGAAACCCGGTGGCCTAAAAGGGCCAGTGGCTGCAAGTTGGCTTCCGTTGGTGGCGCACCCATTATTAAGACAGACGAAAGGAGATCAGGGGCGTGTTTACTATGGTGGGTAGGTAAACACAAAGAGGTGGCAAGGCTCGGCACTCCAGAGTTAGAACCAATTGAGTCTTGTCACGACTGCACTTCACTTGCGCGCTTCTCATGGCTACCGACGAGAAATTCGGCATGCTTCGCCCCGCTTTGTAGAGCAATCCCAGCAGTCATATGCCTGCCCTTGTTGAGCGTGACAAGGGGGACCGCGCCAGCTTTTCGGGGGAGACGAAGAAACGGCTTGCCCTATATTTAGAGCCTAGGCCGGCCGTACGAGTTTCCATCTGAAGAGAAGCTGTATCTGTAGACTAAAAGTGGAGTACCAAAGGGAGAAGAAGCGGTTGGTCTCCCGAAATAGATGCGTCGATGCCTTATGCCCAGGTCAGGTATCCTGTATTCCCGTCTTGCCTCTTTTTGAACTCCAAGTCCATGCTATAATGCGTCTCGAGTTCCCTTGGCTTGTGCCCTCTCTTGTCGATGACATTTCCAGGCCTGCTGAAATGTGTCGTCTCGTACCGTCTTTGTCCTCCCTACCATCCCGCACCATTCACCAGTTCGCTAGGTACTGCCACCCTCTTCCCTGCACCACGTCCGCAATGTCTTGGCCCTTCGCCGCCAACCGGTGGCGGAAGGCCTCGCACCACATGAGCTCTAGCTGCCCGTCGCCAGAGGCCGAGTTAATCTCGCGGTAAAACTCCTCGACCACAAACAAGGGGGTCACCAGCATATCCGGCTGCACTGTAGCGTTGAGAGCATAGTCAAGGCTGCGGCAGACGTTGGCCGCCAGCTCGCGTACCTCCTTGGCGGAGTACCGCATCGGGTCGACCGCCTGGAGGTGGGCGGGAAGGTTGGGATACACCTGCGGGAAGGCATCGACCACGGGTTGGAAGATGGTCTCGTGCAGGGCCGAGATGCACGGGTAGAAGATGACCAGCGCAGTCCAGTAGTAGATGAACATGAGCGCGTGGAGTCCGTCGACGAAGGCGAAGGTGTCGGCGAAGGGAATCTGGGCATGCGGGGACGATGAGGCATCTTCTACCCAGAAGACAGTCGGCTGGTGCGTGCCGCCATGTGGGTTTACGGCCGCGAACCACTCGTCAAACTGTCTATCGAGCGGGATGCAAGTACTTAGGATGTCCTGCGCCACCATCCTTCGTTGCGTGGTCGGATCGTGGGGGAAGATGCGGTCGGCGTTAGCGAAGACAGTTGGCAGGAGGACGATGATGTCGAAGAGTTGGTCGAAGAAGGACTTTGGGTGGGACTCCCAAGGTGTTGTCGTCCACTCTGGTGCTGAAAGGAATAAAGGCTTCCGGTTCAGGAGCGCAGCACATATCTGCCTCTAGCGTTAGCTGCCGCCCAGAAGGAAGTTGGGAGTTGGCGGGACTGGATGCTCTCGCCCCCTGCCCGTATAGCAACCAACGTACGGCATTGGGCCGGTAGACACGAACGAAGAAGTGGTGGTTCGGGAAGCTGCGGTAGCTCTCAGGCCCTTGTTGCCTCACAAGGTTGCCCTGCGCCGCTGGGTCTCTCCAGGGCGCCTGGTTGCCGAAGAGCACCGAGTTGTTATGCTAAGGGAGACCGCGACCGTCAGCAACGCATCGTCCATCCCGCAAGTCTCGTAGTTAGCTTACATCATAGAGAAACACACAGATACTCTCTGTTCTCTTGATCGTACCGTCCACCTCGTTCAAGGTTTCCTGGACAGGGGACAGATGTACTAGAGCTTGTGATCTGAGTTCGAACTCCTTCTCTTCCACCAGAGGCCGAACATCGCGAGGCTCGTAGGCAGGAAACCGGGCAAATCTGAACCTGCCGCCGTCCTCACCACCACCCTGGGCCCGGGCGAGGCCCTGGAGGTTCGTCTGGAGGGTCGCCAACTGAACCCGGAACCGCCTATCGTAAGCCGACACAGCGATCAAGTCATCCCAGGCAGGCCGTAACGGCTCAAGGGGTACAAGTTCTGACTTTTCATCCATCTCGGGCGTCTTCGCTGCTGCCTGGGCCTTGGTTCTTTTGGACTTTACCACCCGGGGAGGGTGGGATGAGCAACGGCCTCCATCCTCGATAGTGCCGATGATGAAGACCGTTTCACGTTCATATCCGGCGCATTCGCGACCGCTGTCAACACACTTCCTGCAAAAGGGCCTCTCGTTATCACACTAATGCCGATGGGGGTCAGCACGGTTTGGCCCATCTTCGTCTTCCTCGCCGTCGATACCGAGGAACGGAACCCAGGGTCTCTCACCTTGACCCTACGCAGTCGGCAAGTGTTGCAGCCTTTGTATTTCCCCGGGACGCCCACCATGGTTGTGAGCGGGATTCGGTGCCTGTTAAAACTCGGTGCGCCCACGCGTCGCGAGGCTCGCGGGCATGGCCGGCGGGTATATGCAGCGAGCGAAAATAATGGTAGAAGAGGGCCGGGGGGGGGGTTGGGTATCAAGCAAGTAGCAGCCACAAGCGGGAGTCGGCGCCACGAGGGATGCCTTACAAATCCAGGTGAAGCGGTCGAGGTGCGGGAGGGGAAGAGGGCCCAAGGCCAGGCGATCTACATGCAGTTAAGGAGAAACAAGCCACCGCACCAAGTGAGAATAGGGAGTGGGAGGGCACAACACACACACACTCTCTCTCTCACACGCACACGCACACACACACACGCCCACGCCCACACGCCACGCACATTAATACACACTACTCACGCACGCTTGGATTCCAGAAATACCAGCTGCAAGCGGGAGGGCAGCAGGGGGGGGTGGGGAAAGCCTGGGAGGGGGAGGGGGAGACAGGGCACACGCATACGGTATACGCGCACAGAAACACCACTGCAAACCGGCAAGTGTGTATGAGTGTGGGTGTGTGCGGGCGTGCTGTGTTGGAAGAGGGAGCCGTTATGACGCTTCACTGCGATGGCGGAACGTGGGAGCATGGGCAGATCCTGCTGCAAGAAAGATATAATCAAACTGGGCAAGTCCTCGCCGTCCTCGCAGGAACCCATGACAGGGCTCGGCAGCGAATAGCCTTCAGTATCCCGCTAGGTAGGGTTCAGTGCCGAGGGAGCGGACATTGCCAGCCCTGACCCGGCAGACAGGAAAAGGCTCTGATTTGGCTACTCGGGACTCGGATGGGCTGCGATACCAAGGGGTTGAATTAGATCCAGCCTCATCTCGTCATCGTCCCATTCAGCGGCCCCGTTCCGGAGCCATTTTGAAGGGGGGGGAAGGACATGGGGGGCCCTCACCGTCCGCAGCCTTCTGTCACCCACCCCCTGGATGACAGATGGCCACCAAAAGGGCACATTCAAGGGCACACTCGGTCCCGGGTGGGGATGGAGCGAAGGGTGGGCTAAGGTAGGAGAGGTGCTTACGCCTGGGCACCCGCTTATCCCCACCGGCCGCAAGCTTCCGATGTGCTGCAGATGGCACTGGGGAACAAGTACCTAGCAGGGAGCCACGGGCGTCGTACGCAGGTGGCCAAACTTGCCGCCGCCGCCTAGGATGACGGAAGGGAAGGGGGTGGAGGGGACAGCCTGACCTGGCCGAGGGCGCCTATGGGCTGGGCCTGCAGGCTCGTGGTCAGAGCAGCACCTCCCCCAAGACAGGACAAGGTCTGCCTCCTCACCGGATGAATACCGAAAGATCGGCGGGGCCAGATGAGGAGTTTTCAGAGAAGGTGGTGGTGGGCTGGGTGAGTTACAGGCAGGTCAGAAATCGGGCTGCAGTAACCTGCAGTCTTCCCAGCGCTTGGGACTGGAACTGGGGGACTTTGTTGGGGTGGACACCGGCGCGAGAGTGGATGGGAGCCTTGCTCTGCCCTACTGTAGGGCTGCAGCTAAGTAGCGCCCCCGGGGGGGAGGGGTGACGCTTATGGCCAGCGGGCTCATTCCGTGGTCATGCATGCCGCTTTGCGGCTCATCACTGGTCCATGCCACCACGACGGCCCCCTTCTGGTGACACAAGAGAAAGGGGCAAAGAAGCCCAAAGAAGGCCGCTAGGCTCCTGGTGAGGGGGTTTCCCTGGCTCGCCTGAGCATGCCCTGTATCCTCAGCCGTTGGGATACGCAACCATCCGCAACCCTGGACTGCGCCGATGCACCGCTGATTTGACCGCTCGGAGGCGTTCGGATGATACCCAATGAGAGGCCGATAGTCAGTTAAATAAGCACCCGGCACAGCCGCAAGTTCCATTGCCTTCGCCAATGAACCGCCCAGTCGCGTTAATTGTGTCTAGCATACACTTGCCCATCGGTAATAAGGCATGCGGAAATCCGTGGGGCGTGGAAAGCGACGGGCCGCTAGGGGTCGTTCTCGGATTCGAATTCGCCGTTCGGCGCAGCCTTGCATCCATCGCAATCTTTTTTTTTGTGGTCTATTGGCATCGCCGAGGACCCGAAAGTGTTGTTGCATCGCTGGTAGTACAGTCTCCACAGGGCTGACCGACGGAGGCGGGAAGGCGGCCAGAGAAGCGGGAGGCTCACAGAGGTTGTCGGCGAATATATACAAATCGGGAAGCCGCCCGAACACGGTGTATGTAGAAGCTCCAATCCAATGCAAAAACCGTCAAAAATAGCCTGGCAATCCTGTGCTCCCAGTCTCTTCTATTCGGCCATTTTCTCTCTCGCTCCCTCGCACCCTCTGCCTCTTTAAACTCTGCCTCCGCCCGTATGCCGCCAGATAATAGCACCATCAGATGTATTTGTATGGGTTCATAATGCCGTTCTGCCATTGGTGGTTAGTACATGAGGCTACTTGTATCCTTGTAATGGGGGTAGAGGATGGCGTGGGAGGCTCACCGGATCGTAGAGTTGCTTGATTTGCTTCATCAAGCCAATCATGGTCTCGCTGCGGCTGTAACCAATGTACTTCTTCTTTGCCAGGCCCAAGCCGTGCTCGGCACTGATGCTGCCCTGTCGCTTAGCAATCCACTCGTAGACAAAAGGTTCGAGCACCTTCTCGACCCGTTCGTCGTAGCGCCGGGTCGACACGTTGAGGTGCAGATTGGAATCTCCCATGTGCCCATAGCCGACGACGTCCCGAACCGGGTGCTCGTCAGTTTCGCCAAGTAGTCCGGCTGCCTCGACCCGAGCCCGCGTGTCCTCCACCATCTGGTATAGTTCCTTCAGGGGAATCGATACATCATACTTGTACACGGGACCCAGCGAACCCAGGGACTCGGTAATGCCCTCGCGCCAGCCCCACAGAGCCTTGATTTGGGTCTCATCCTGGGCCAAGGTCCCGTCCAACACAATGCCCTGCTCCATGACGTCCTCCAGAAATGATTGGAGCTTCTCGCCGTCATGGTCAGCGTTCGAGCCGCTTGTCTCGATCAGGCAATAGAAGGGATATTCGCCCTCCAGAGGCCGCTTGTTCTTGGTGACGTCGTGAACGATGCGCTGAGACCGCTCGTCCATGAGCTCGAATGCGGAGAGGATCTCGGACAGTTGGATCTTGGCCTGGCGGAATGCCTGCTGAACCTGCTCGAACGATTCTAGGCCGAAAAAGGCCACATTCTTGGCCTGAGAGCGCTGGGGGCATTGGACGGAGACCTTGGTAATCACACCAAGCGTGCCCTCTCCTCCAATGAATAGCTGCTTCAGGTCGTAGCCAGTGTTATTCTTGCGCAGCCGGGAGAGGTCATCCACAACTGTGCCATCGGCCAGCACAGCCTCGAGCCCCAGTACACTGCCATGCAAGCTACCGTATCGTAGGAGCCGTAGGCCGCCGGCATTGGTCGACACGTTCCCTCCTATCTGGCACGATCCTTTCGCCCCCAGGTCGAGGGGAAAGATATAGCCCTTCTCGGAGAGAAACTGGTCGGCGATCTCGAGAATGCAGCCGGCTTCCACGACCAGGGTGCCGCTGACTTCGTCAAATTCTAGAATCTTGTTCATGCGGCTGGTGCTGAGAATAATCTCGTCGAAGACCGGGACAGAGCCCCCGACGAGGCCGGTATTGCCGCCCTGTGGGACGACGGCCAACATGTTGCTGTTGCAATACTTGAGGATCTCGCTGACCTCCTCCGTGGTGCCGGGCTTCAGCACCAGCTTGCCCTTGCCACGGTACTTGCGCATCCAGTCTTCATTGAATGGTTCTAAATCGTCGGCTGTTGTGGCACCGGACACGCCGTCCAGCACCGCCGAGGCAGTGCCTAGCAGCTCCTTGAAATAGCGAACATGCTCGGCCGTGAGCTCATTGAATCGCCTGTCCCTCTTCAGCTCCGGATACTTGTCGGCCGTGAACTGGGCGTGACGCACGAGGGAGGGGGCGAAGAGCCTCGCGCGAGGGGATGTAGTGAAGGCTCGGCGTGTGAAGTGTGTGAGCGAAGAAGCCGACTGTACTGCCGCCCGTGTACTCACAGAGGCCGTCGAACGACCGGCCATCCGCCTCAGCTTAGGCACAACAGAGGAGCGTGAAGACATGCTGCGCGATAATAGCTCTTAGTCGAACCGTACAGCTACACTTGAGACTGTCCTGGGAATCTCTCGCCCTAGGAATGCTGGATGGGCTTAAATTTACATCCACCGGCTCCGACTTCGTCCTCAGAGCTCCGTTCCTGGCAGGCACTACCCGGCTTCCCGCTGAGGGCATAACCGAAATGACAGCTGGCAACAGCTGTCATCATCAGCCACACTAGAAGCTTAGTGCGCGGCTAGCAGCACCGGCGGGTCCAAGCTCAGCTCGCAGCTCCTGCCTGCAACAAGGCCGCCAGAGAGCTTTCGTAAGAGCTGTTGCCTCACACGTCCCTTGCTTGCAGCTTCGATCAACGTCAACCCGAAAACCCAATCCAGCACTCAGCTTTGCAACAATCTCAATTCTGGCCGGAAAACTCACCTCATAACGCGCAGAAATTTTCTACAATAATGGCGTCGGGATACGATCGAGCCCTCTCAGGTGAGTTGATATCTCCTGCCGTGACGTTTGTTGCCTTGCTAATTGCCTTGCACCTACAGTCTTCAGGTCCGTCTCCTTCCCGCCCATGCCGCTGCGTTGAGTCCATCTAACTCGGTATAACAGTCCTGATGGACACGTCTTCCAGGTTGAGTACGCCGGCGAAGCTGTCAAGAGAGGTACGCGTTTGTTATGCGGCGATGATGAGCCTAGGCGGCCGGGACTAACCCACCATTAGGCACATGTGCGGTCGGCGTGAAGGGCAAGGACATCGTGGTCCTTGGATGCGAGAAGCGGTCCGCCATGAAACTCCAAGACACGCGAATCACCCCATCCAAGATCGGCCTGGTCGATAGCCATGTCTGCCTCGCCTTCGCCGGACTGAACGCCGACGCCCGCATTCTCGTCGACAAGGCCCGATTAGAAGCACAGTCACATCGCCTGAACCTCGAGGATCCTGTCACGATTGAATACATCACAAAGTATGTTGCCGGCGTTCAGCAACGATACACACAGAGCGGTGGTGTCCGGCCATTCGGTATCAGCACCCTCATCGTTGGCTTCGACAAGGGCAGCACCACCCCCAGACTCTACCAGACCGAGCCTTCCGGGATCTACTCCGCATGGTCAGCCTCTTTCCTCTCTTTCTTCCCACCCTTCTCTCCCCAAGTGCCCTCCCCGTCTTAGAGATAATGGCTAGGGCTGCGCGACTAACACTACGCAGGAAAGCCAACGCCATCGGCCGATCGAGCAAGACTGTCCGCGAGTTCCTGGAGCGCAACTACAAGGAGGACATGGATCGCGAGGCGACCATTCGGCTGGCAATCAAGTCGCTGCTGGAGGTCGTGCAGACGGGAGCGAAAAACATCGAGATTGCCATCATGGCCCCCAACAAGACGATCGAGATGCTGCCAGTCGAGGACATTGAGAGCTACGTCAAGAACATCGAGCAGGAGAAGCAGGAGGAAGCTGCCAAGAAGAAGACAGGCCGGACCCCCGGCACTGGCAGCGCCGCCATACTGACCAGGGGCCAGGACGAGTCTGGCGACCAGTAGAGAGGGAATCCAGGCGCTCCTAGGACGGAGTTCGACGTCACTCTGCGATAGATGGGCACGGGACATGTTCGATGGGCAACGGGGCCGGTGTACATGTAGTATTAGGTAGTGTATGGCCAAAAGGACGCTACTATTCTCTGAAGCAGAGCTGAAGCCCTAAAACAGAGCTGGGGTGCTCCTGTCATCGACCCGGGTATTCTTCGTTTCTCGTGATGCGCCGTGTGGCCTTGGGGGTCAGATTGGATGGGTGAGTGTCCGATGCCTGTAGCCTCTCGCCAGTGGCTCCCGTGACGCCTGAGGATCCAACCATCGCTGGCCAAGCTTGTCTCATCCGAGCTTGTCGGCATCAACGTCAGGGTCGAATATCGTCTGCTGCGACTTGGCCTTGACGCGCTCGTCCTTGATCATCCTGCTGTCCACCCTGGTATCTGCTCCCTCGACAGAAATCGCCGGCTTGGGCACGACGGCGTCGATAACAAAGTGGTTATCGCAGTGGGGGCAGTATTCGTCAGCCTCCTCGAATTCCTTCGCGTCCTTACGGAAGCACTTCTTGCACTTCTTGCAAGCGAAAATCATTTCAAACTTCTGCAGGAGAGCGTGGCTCTCCTGTTCCGCGTGACACTCTACACAGTCAAACCACTTCTTGCCTGCTGGAGCCTTAGCGCGCCGAGGTCTCTAGACGACTGCAGTGAGACGAGTGGGGTGGGTGAGAGCGCATACAGCATGGCGACCGGATCGAGACTTGTGCGTTCAAAATATGCTTGCTGCAGTATGATTTTAGCGGAGGACATGACGAGGTGGCAGCAGCCTTACCACATGGCTATGGTATACAAGGAAATAGCCCCGATGTGTACGTTTATATTTTGACTGGCTGGCTGGGTGGGCAATGGAAGCTTTCTCTGACGATGAAGGGGAACAAATTCTTGGTGGGGTTTCCAATGTGACAAGCATCGTTCAACAAGCTTCGATTAGATAAGCCTTGCAGCCTTGAGTCATCCAACGCTAACATTAACTAGCCTTACTGGCTGCTTAAGCCGCCTGGCAGCGCCACCCTCATCGAGATTCTTCCATCCTCCGAGCACCTTCCCTCACTACAGGTGTCTCGACACAGAGCGTGACAACTACCTATGGCGCCGAAGCGAAAGGTTGCGCCCGCGGGCGCCGCAGGCATAGCCAAAGCCGGAAAGAACTCTGCTCTTTCGACGCCAGGCCCCGGGACGCCGCGCAGCCTCGATAGCTCCATGATGTCGGATGGAGAGGACGACGTCGACGAGGAAATCAGCGAGGTGCAGAGGGAGAAGGAGATTGAATACGCACGAGAGGGCGATCAGTTTGTGAACAGCTGGGAGATCACGAGCAGCCGGTTTCAGCACAAGCAAAAGGGAATCCACCGCGACGCCGCATCCGCCTATTTTGGCAAGAACGACTTCACGTACCTCCATCTCAAACCAGACCACCAGAACCGGCCAATGTGGATTGACCCCGAGCGAGGAACCATCGTGCTTGAGCGTTTTAACCCACTGTCGGAGCAGGCGACCGACTTCCTCATCACCATCGCCGAGCCGAAGTCTCGGCCCGCGTTCCTTCACGAGTACAAGTTGACGACGCATAGTCTCTATGCGGCGGTCTCTGTCGGCCTCCATCCGAGCGACATCATCAACACGCTCGACAGGTTCTTGAAGACCCCCCTCCCAGATAGCATCCGCAACTTTATCGAGTCGTGCACCAAGAGCTACGGCAAAGTCAAGCTGGTCTTGAAGCACAACAAGTACTTTGTAGAGAGCGTAGATGCCGATCTGCTGCAGAAGCTCCTCCGAGATGAGGTCATCGGCAAGCTCCGTGTTCAGGGCTCGTCTAGGGACGTCACCACGTCTTATGCGCCGACTATGGGAGGCTTGGTCATTCCTGGTACGCAGAACGCTGCTGGTGCCAAGCAGGCCGGCATCCAACCAGGTGATAAGAAGGCGGGTGAACAAGCGGAAGGAAGCGCACCCTCTGCGCTCTATGGCGCTCTGGCGGAGGATGATGATGACGACGACGATAAGGAAGCAGTTCATGCGTTTGAGATTGAGGACATTCACGTCGAAACGGTCCAGAAACGGTGTTTAGACCTTGGGTATCCCATCCTCGAAGAGTACGATTTCCGAAATGACGACGTGAACCCTACCCTTGATATCGACCTCCAGCCCAACACCCAAATCCGACCATACCAGGAGAAGAGCCTCAGCAAGATGTTCGGTAACGGTCGAGCAAAAAGTGGCCTGATCGTCCTGCCGTGTGGCGCCGGCAAGACACTCGTTGGCATCACCGCTGCCTGCACCATCAAGAAAGGCGTCATTGTCCTTTGCACTAGCTCCATGTCAGTCGTTCAGTGGCGCAATGAATTCCTCAAGTGGTCGAACATCGGTGAGGAGAACATCGCCATCTTTACCGCCGAGAGCAAGAACAAGTTTTCTGGCAGCACTGGCATTATCGTTACAACTTACACCATGGTGTCGAGCACGCGAGAGCGTGCGCACGACTCCAAGAAGATGATGGACTTTTTGAAGAGTCGAGAATGGGGCCTGATGCTTCTAGATGAGGTCCACGTCACACCGGCCGAGGTCTTCCGGCGAGTCATTTCCTCAATCAAGTCGCACTCCAAGCTCGGCCTTACGGCAACGCTGTTGCGTGAGGACGACAAAATCTCCCACCTGAACTTTCTGATCGGCCCAAAGCTATACGAGGCCAACTGGATGGAGCTGTCCCAACAAGGACATATTGCCAAGGTGCAGTGCGCCGAAGTCTGGTGCCCAATGCCCACCGAGTTCTACGACGAGTACCTACGCGCCCCGTCACGCATGAAGCGTACTTTGTATGCCATGAACCCGCGCAAGTTCCAGGCTTGCCAGTATCTCATCAACTACCATGAGGCGCGCGGGGATAAGATCATTGTGTTCTCGGATGAGCTATACTCACTCAAGCAGTACGCCCTCAAGCTCAACAAGGTGTTCATCTATGGGGGCACGGGCCAGCAGGAACGTATGCAGGTATTGCAAAATTTCCAGTTCAACCCGCGAGTGAACACCTTGTTCCTCTCCAAGATTGGCGATACCTCCCTCGATCTTCCCGAGGCGACCTGTCTCATCCAGATTTCCTCCCATTTCGGTTCGCGTCGTCAAGAGGCGCAGAGACTAGGGCGCATCCTGAGGGCGAAGCGAAGGAACGATGAGGGTTTCAACGCCTTCTTCTATTCTCTCGTGTCTAAGGACACGCAGGAGATGTATTACTCTTCCAAACGGCAGGCCTTCCTTGTCGACCAAGGCTACGCCTTCAAGGTAATAACGCAGCTCGCCAACATTGAAAAGACCCCCGACCTGGCGTTCGCCACAGCCCAAGAGCGCCGTGAACTTCTCCAGAAGACCCTCGTTGAGAACGAGAAGGGACCCGAGGAAGAGGTCGAGACGGATGATCTCTTCGGACGTGCCAAGGGCCGCGGGCGGAAGAAGGCTGCCGTGCGCCGGACAGCCGGAACGCTGGGCGAGCTCAGTGGAGGCCAAGACATGGCCTATATTGAGCAGAACAAAGCGGCCAACAAGAGCCTCAAGAAGAAGGGTGGCAATCAGAGCCAGAATGTCTTCTTCAAAAAGCTTGCGCGGGAGAAGGAGCGGACCAGGAAGGGTTAGAATCGCTGACCTGGCGGACATCATATCCCATGTATCGCAAGAGGCTAGGTGGGCGGACTTGGAATGGGATTCGATGATGATTTTTGACGTCCCAAGACTGATACTACTAAGGATAAGGAAGAAGGCGTTTCGGGGCCATTCATCACTAAAAAGGCAGGGGTTTCAGATTGGACCAACACCAACACGCACAGCAACAGAGGAACGGATTTGGGCACGGACCAATATTTCATTTGGACTGGCTAGAAAGCAGTCGATGGCAATAGCCCAATGTAGCTTGCCTTGTATATCACTATATCTGCAATCCCCCAGCAGGACCAGCTGTGCTACCGAGTGATGAAGGAATACAGCTCATTGTAACAGAACGAATCATCGCCGTGCCCCCTGCAACCAAGTTATTTGCGGCCTCAAGTCCAAGTTTGTTGAATATATGGCTCCCTTCAGCTTAGCGTCAGGGGATTCGCTGCCCGGGACACACTTCACAGCCGCTCAGGGCCGTTTGCTGCGCGGCCCGCGAACATCGGCAAATCGGCTACCTTTTCATACGTCTTAAACCTCCTAAAGAAGGCTTCCAAAAGGAATTGGTCTAGACTACATTGCAGAGAATCTAGGTTGGCGGTCATAGCCTGTCGTTTCCCTCCTCCATAGCCGGCAGAGAACGCCTCAAGAGTTATGAAATTGTATCGCCGATAAAGTGACACATCTCCAAGGATTTCCCATGTTCTCCCTCCATAACCCAGTATGGCGGAATGCCAAGATGGCTTCGACCGCCTCTGCTCAAAAGGGGAAAGAGAAAGCATACGTTCTAGAACAGAACTCTCCTCACTTCTTCTTTTTTTTCCCCTTGGGAGTCTTGCTCTTGTTCTTCTGCCTTGTCTTGCCCTTGGCATTTTTGCCTCCAGCGGTCTTGCCCTTGTTGTTCTTGGCTTCGACTTTCTTGCTCGCCCTGGAGCAGCCGGAGCGCTCGAGGTCTCGGGCTTCCGTATTCTGGCACTTGACACACTTGACATTGGGTTAGCATAGTAAATGGAGAATAATTATCTAGAGTGAGACTGTGGTTGCATTTTTCGTATACATACGTCGTACCAGCTACCATACTTCTCCTGGTGCTCCTCACAGATGGTATAATGTCCCTTTTTAATGCAGACACGCTTGTTGATCTTGCCACAGGTCGGACTCAAATCATAGTTAGGATGCGATTCGGGACGGTAACTGACAGCTTCTCATGGACTTACCAATGATGATCCCTGTAGCGGGTTAATATGCCTCGGTTGCCCTTCTTGGCCATACTGTACAGTAAGTAGTCTGCAACTCGAGCGAGAGAGAAGTTCAGTCGAGTATCAGTAGAGTAGAAGACCGGCTATGGGCTGAGGAGATTTGGAGAGCTTCGTGAACGAGTTATTGATGTACATGCCCACAGTGCGTTGTTTGATGTGTTCATGCATTTACATGACCCTGGTGCTGGTGGCAGAGGCGGTTGTCGGGGGCGGCTGAGCAACGCGGATAGGTACCTAAGGGAAACCTCAGTGTGGACAACAATCTTTGCTTATAATATTCTACAGCCATTTACGAAGGATCAGATAGTTTTGAGAATTACAAAGATTTACTTGATGCGTTTTACCTCTGAGCGCCATCTGCTATGGTGTCGTGTGAAGACGGACGATGGTGTAGATAGACTTCCAAATATGCGGACCAGTTTGCTGTGGCACATGGACATGAATTGTGACTGATGAGTGAAAATTAAGAGCAAGAATACGGAATAATGAGATAATCTTTACGTTGATGTCTGCTTCAAACGTCTTTCGGACATAGTCATATCCCCTTAGATATATCCCAATGACAGTGCACGCCCGACTAGACTGCTTGAAGCCACCGACACTGAGATCCTCAAAGGGACGATTTCGTTTTAGGGAGACAGGAATATGGAAGTCCCAGCATCAAAAACCCCACAAAGAACTCCCTAGTCTGTATAGGAGGAGAGAGGTGAAGCAGGTGGCATCAACCCAAGGCTTCGGGCTTGCTGGCGTCTACCCTGACCCTATTGGCTGTGAAACTGTGCAACTATCATATTCATTGATCAATGATGATTGGTCAAATATGACGAGAGAAAGTATAACGAGCCAACCGGCAGAGGCTTGGGCAAAGGAAATCAAGTCTTTCTCCTCCCACTTTGTATTTTCAGTACAACATTAGAGGCGCCGGTTTCATGTGGAGAGAGGGTGCTGCCGGGGTGATCCAAGAAGATAGTTAGGAGATGCGAAATCTGGCCCTATAACCAGCAAGCATAAGCACCAGATTCTGACATCCCTTCTTCGGACCGTCACAGATATGGCACAAGCTCCCCTTCGACGGCATTTGACGCTTCTCTTCGGCTCGGCGGTTTCTTTCTACGTCACAGCTGCAACTAGGGGCCCGCACACCATGTTCCAGACTCAAGACAACGGTATAAGCATTAACTCTAGTTTCTCCGAGGTCAAGTTCCTAAGCCAGAGAGCCTCGAGTTGTGGAATGCGACGGATAGTCATGCCGTGGCATTAGGGGCCCCCAGGAATCGGTCACTAGAGTCGAATGCCCGCAGGCCTGTTCCATGCTAGCAGCTTTGGCTAAGGTATCTTAGGTACAGGTCTTAGTTTCCCTCCCCTGCAGTCAGTTTGAAAGGCTGACTGTTCGATATGCAGTCACCCTGTCTGCTGGTGCTTGTGCGCTAAGTCACCTTAGGATACCTAGGCGCGAATGTTGGCAACGTGGCAGAGGTTCCCATACACTTGTCCGATGCATTGCATGTATGACCGGTCAACGTAGACACCCGCGGGTTTCCGGCGCACCCTGATGCTCTTCACCGCCACAGGAGGGGGAGGAAAAGAACCGGATGATGAGCACACCGCCGGAACGCTTGGGCAACTGGCTGATCGGTATTACACGGAAGCACAGGCTTCTATGTTCGGCAGGCGGCCAGGGGTTACGGATCGCCGTTCGTTGGTTGGGCCATGCAGCCCGCTGACGTCCGGCTTGTGCCAAGACCAGGGCCATGTGCCAAGAGTTGATCCCGTTGGCGGGCGTCGATCTCGGCTGGACGGACGAACAGGAACCCTGTCATCACTCTGCCGAACCGGACAGGACCTGCACAGCACCCGAGCGCAACCTGCCACCCATGATCGGGGGGCTAGGATCTCGGCTCAGCAGCGGTTAACATGTCTTGCGTGCTTTCAGGGCGCGAAACATCGCCCATGCAGGAATGCGCTCAAACGCAGGGAGGAGGACAGAGACTTCTCCTATCTCGCATGCACATATCCCACGCGGCCACGTAGCACACTGCACTGCGGCGTGGGGGGTGTCCTTGCGGCGACAAGTCAGGTTGCTGGCAGAAGCCACGCGCCGGGGAGGCGGTCGCGGTTTGACAGAAAGAAGCGCTGGGTGCCGCTCATCTCTGGGTATCGCAGGCCGACATGGGCGCCAAGAGCAGGAAGGAGAGCAGGAAGGAGCTTCGCCGAGCTAGCTATCCTGGACTGGCCAAGATTAGCTGCCGGGGGCGCGCAGGGCTCATAAAAAGAAACGTCGAAAACCGAACTGGATATCCGACGTCACTGTTCGCATTCTTCAGGCTACCAATTACCGCCATGGCCTCGTAGATGGCGAATGGCTTGGTCTGTCTGAAATACCTCGCTATTATAGCTCCGGCGCTCCTCAGCAACCTACGCAACGCACGTTTTCCTACCCACATTACTTGAACCGTGTCCCGGGGCCGTGGCAAGCTCACCCCTGCTCCATTTATTTTTGTCTTTAGCCCAGGACTCCCCGTCGTCTGTCGAATCTAAACTTTTGTCAAGTTTCGCAAAGCCTTGGGCACTTGGCACCCGACGACGTCAGTCAAAAGGGGCGAACCAAGGCTCCTAGTCTTTGGGCCGCTGACGAGCAATCTCGACGCTGCTGCGAACGTGAGGGCCTGTGGCTGAGCCTGGCCCTCTCCCCGCGTTTTTTTAGTCCTCCCTATCAGCACAACCTGAAAAAGGTGGAACAGCGCGACCCGGCGGGCCTCGAGTTTCCCGATCGTCCCTAGATTTCTCTGGACTGCGCTTGCCACCACATCTGCCAACCCTCTCCTCCATCATCCATCGCCTCTCCCCCGCCATCTGGGTCGCCGGCCGTCATGCCCATCTCGCAATTGATGCCACCAGCCGCCCATCGTGAGCGCAGTCACAGCTGACATTAGCCCCCCCAAGGGGAATCGCCAATCTGTGAAGGACGGAAGGAAGGTCCTGGGCCCAGCCTAGCCAAAAAAAAAACAGCAACTTTTGGTCGCAGCCAAACTTCAACTGGCTCACCTACCGCGTCTTGGTCGCGTCCTCAACATCGTGTTATGAGCCTTTGAACGGACAGAAACATCTCTCACATCCTCCTCTGCCCTCGACTGTGTCTCGCTCTCTCGCCCGTCGCCATGGATGACCTCGGTGGCTGGCTCCTCGCCCAAATCAAGGCGCTGCGGCCCTCGTTCATGGGCCAGAAGCCCCACTTCAACTTCATATCTGCTCATTGTAAGTGGCTGCCCACGTGAGCCTAGGTTACTGCGGGCTCTGAGATACCTAACCATCTACTAGACTTCTGGATCATCAGCCTGGCGATCATCGGCTCTGTCATCATTTTTGGTGCGGGCAAAGGCAACATTGCATACATTGACGCCCTCTTCTTCGCTGTGGGATGTAACACTCAAGCCGGCCTGAACACGGTAGACGTGAACAACCTGAACACTTTCCAGCAAGTGGTAATCTTTCTCTTGCCCATGCTCTCGAACCCTATCACCATCAATACGTTTGTTGTTTTCCTGCGGCTTTACTGGTTTGAGAGGCGTTTCCAGCACGTCGTTCGTGAAGCCAGACAAAGGCGCCGCACCATCTCTAGATCACTAGCCAAGGCTCAGAGCGAGCCCAGCCGCGTGGAAAGAGGTGTCAATGGCCGGGATATTCTAGTGATGCACAACGGCCGACCGACTCGCATCACCAATGACGGCATCGTACTGGTGGACTCGCGCGACCACTACCCAAGCAAGGACAGGGCCGGACCGGCTAACGGTCACACTGGTAGTAATGGGGTCATTTACGAGGAGGACATAGACCCAATCGCCTCTTCCGCTGAAGAGCGGCGGCCGGAGATCAAGTTCGCCGAAACGGTGAAGAGAAGCGATGGGTTTCCAGATGACACCATCAAACTGCCCCCGGCAAGGACCGACGAGGAGCATATCGCCATTCTCGAGCGCCAGAGGAATGGGGACGACGAGGTGTTGCGCATACCAGGTCCCAGGGAGGCTGAACGCGGGGCGCTTCCCAGCCGTGTCCAGCTGGGTGAGGCCGGTGAAACCGAACCCGAACCGGCATCGCCTCGGCTACAATATCTCGACTTGGATCCTGGTCAACCTGCGCGGCCTCTGACGCCGGCCGAGAATCGCCCCCAGACGATCACCATCGCCGAGCCGGAACGTAGAAGACCTTCTGACTCGTCCTCGGACGACATCGTCGAAAGTGCCAAGTCTGTGGCTAGAGTGTTCACCTTCCTCCGGCTGCGGAAGCCGCGCAAAGGCAACCAGAAGCTTCATCATGAACAAGACCAACTGCATACTCGGCCCAGTATCGGGCGCAGACGCACCCTGGAGACCGTTCGGACGGCCTTCTCGAGGGATAAGGAAGACATGGCTCCGTACCTCAGCTGGCAGCCGACGCTCGGCCGCAACTCGGCGTTTCCAGATCTAAGTGAGGAACAGCGCGAGGAGTTGGGCGGCATCGAGTACCGGTCGCTCAAAACACTGGCTTTGATCCTGACTTGCTACTTTTGGGGCTTCTCCATCTTGGGCGTCATTATTCTTCTGCCATGGATTCTTCGCGACGACTTTTACGGTGCCGTCGTCGACAATGCCGGCCAAAGCCGTGTCTGGTGGGGGTTCTTCACACCGAGCTCTAGCTTCATGGATTTGGGCTTCACCCTGACCCCGGATAGCATGAACTCATTCAACACCGCTGTGCTGCCTCTTTTCTTAATGAGCTTCCTCATCATAATCGGGAACACTGGCTTTCCGATCATGCTCCGCTTCATCATCTGGGTTACTTCTCTCTACACGCCGCCACGCTCGGGGCTGTGGGAGGAGCTTAGGTTTTTGCTCGATCATCCCCGCCGTTGCTTCACCCTGCTGTTTCCCTCTGGCGCGACGTGGTGGTTGTTTTGGCTCCTCGTCATTCTAAACCTTGTCGACCTGATATTTTTCATTATCCTCGACGTGAGCCTTGCCTACTCCCTCCGCTCGGCCTCATGCCATGCATTTGCTGACCTCTTCGCAGTTGGGACCTGGCATCGTGACAGACCTTTCGCCGGGGATCCGAGTGCTTGACGGCATCTTCCAGGCTGCATCGACGAGAACCGCAGGATTCTCCTGCGTCAACCTCGCCGCGCTCCACCCTGGCGTGCAAGTCTCGTACATGATAATGATGTACATCTCGGTGTTCCCCATCGCTATATCCGTCCGTCGCACGAACGTCTACGAAGAAAAATCACTCGGAATCTACAATAAGAATGAGACCGAGGAACATACCAACTCGACCGACCTCTCGTACGTTGGTATGCATTTGCGACGCCAGCTCTCTTTCGACCTCTGGTACATTTTTATCGGCTTTTTTATTCTCTCTATTTCCGAAGGCTCTCGTTTGATGTCGAACGACTTGTCCATGTTCGCGGTTCTCTTCGAGATCGTTAGCGCGTATGGTACAGTAGGTATGAGTCTTGGTTACTCGACAGTCAACGCCTCTCTGTCGTCCCAGTTCACCGTCGTTGGGAAGTTGGTCATCATCGCCATGATGATACGTGGTCGGCACCGCGGCCTCCCTTATGGCCTGGATCGCGCCATCCTGCTGCCCAGCGAGTCGTTGCTCACCAAAGAGACGGCCGACGCGAACGCGAGGATGGTGCGCCAGGCTTCCCACCTATCTATTACGACGAACCGGAGGCCTCGGAGCAGGAGCAGGAGTCTTGACCGCAGGAATAGCAACCTCATTACTTCACTTCTTCACCCAGGGCCTGCACCGCCGTCTGAGACGCTGGCAACGGGCCTCCAACGAAGGTCTACCGATCCCGGTTCCGAGGATGAAAACCCTCAAAATACCAGGGTCCTTCCACGGAGAGCAGAGACCGCCCTCCACTAAACTACTGATGCCCAGGCTTTACTTATCCTGGAGAGGAACCATTTGAAATTAGCCCGGCGCTCAAGGACGTTATAGAGGATAAAAAGATTTTGACCACCACACGGAAGGGAATGTTAGGATGGCTACGGTTAATTCGACCCTGTGCCCTGCGTCGCGCATTGCTAGTTAGGGAGGCTATCGTGCTTTGCTCGCCATAGCGAGCTGCGGTTTAAGTAATCGGAGGAGCTCAGGCAAGCTTTGATATGCTATTTTTATTGAACTGAGAAATTTTGATTTGTTCACACCCGTCGAGCCTATTTCCTAGTCAATGGGTGAATTCCCATCTGCAGAGAGGAGCTTGGCAGGGCTGGTTTCTCGAAGTAATGGTAATGCACGCATTGATTTGACCACCCTTCGGCGATTGTTTGCATGCTATTGATATTTTGATACATGGTGTACACTTTTGGTAGCCCCTGGCTCATTCCCCAAGTTGGAGTGGCACTCGAGATCTTGCCCAACCGAGCGCTGCCTTATGCCTTCTTTCCCTTCGCTGTGGTCGCGCTCGCGCCACCCCTGGTCGTGAGCACGTTCCTGGTCTTCTTCCATGCGAACACAACGTCGTGGACGCTGCCAATATCATGCTTGGGCTTGCGGAGGTAAGTCAAGCGCGCCCGGCGAGCCCGCTTCGTCTGTCGCTTGACGATCTCGATGCCCGCTACGTTTTTGTTGTACACCTTGAACCACCTCTCGACGCCAACTTTGGTTAGCTGCGAGCGCAGCAGGATGGACGTGTCGATGCCAGCCCTCCGAATCGACATGCACACGCCGGCGAATGGCTCGCCGCCGCGGCGGTGTGTCACCATCAAGATGTCGCCCACGCGGACGCAGTCTCGGTTGGTCTTGTCGAACAGGGCCGTTCGCTGGCCAGCCGGGTCCATCCGCCGGATCTGGGCGGCGTGGAGGGCAGGAAGGGGGTCCTTCGGGGCAACGAAAAGCTGGCCCGGCGGCGGCTGGTTCGGCGAAAGGGGGGGAAGGCGTGTGCTGGTCACTGTGACAGGCGCGGATGGATCCGCCTTGACGCGCTGAGGGGCGTAGACGGCGAAAGCAGTGCGAATCTTCCTGTTCTTAGGATCACGGATCCGATCTGCCGGGCATGATCGTTTAGCTTCCACGGTGTTGACAAGTTAAATAGAGAGGCTTGACTTACAAAAGTTGTGGTCTGGAAGGGCGGGCGGCGACGGCGAAGCGGTCGTGGCTGCGGTAGCCAGGAATCGACATTGTTTCTGCTGCCGGGCGCGCCGTAGGCTGGTCTTGAGGCAGCCAAGGGGCCGCTTAGAGAGCGCCGCAGTGTTCATGGTTGCTGTGTTCGTCCTCAAACGGCGCTTTGCGAACGCAATCGACCCAGGCAAGCAGAATCGATGTCAGGTCACGACAAATTCTGGACATTGGAGCTTGGAACAATTGCAGTAGATGATTGGCTCTGAAGGCCGTAGTGGGTTCTCTTGCGCCGGGCTTGGACCAATTGGAGGTACGCGATCCGCTTTTACTTTTCTTTACCAGGGACCTTTTCCTGACTGCTTTCTGCAAGACTCTAGTTACCCACGCGAGATCTTGACCACCGCGACAATCTCGAACGCAATGTCGGGCAAGACTCCAGCAGCCGCCCTCAGGGCAGGCACACTGGCATGGAAGAGCACAATGGGGCTTGCAGGCCTCCAGGCACGGGGTTTCTCCTACTCTGCTCAGCTACAAGGTGCGTTCTTCACCCTCCAGACCTTCGCGCAAAGCTCTAACCGTAGCCAACCAGCCCAACATGTCATTCACTTTCCTCCGACGTCAAATACCGAGCTCGACAATACTCTGGCTGAAATCCGGCGACGCATCATCATCCCATCGTACCTTTCTGCCGAGCAGCGCCACAAACTGTACAGCCAGCGCTACAAGGAGCAGCTCGACAGCGACCCGATCACCGTGGAAATTGATGGTGAAGTGTTGCGCTTCCGCCACGAGAACCTTTTCACGCTCCCAAACACCAGGAAACTATTCCTGAGCGCCCTACGAAACATGAAGACAGCCGAAGACCTAAAGCTGCTCCCCAGGCTTCTCGAGGGCATTTGTGTCCAAGCTGGGCGCAAGCTGCCTTGGGAGGACCTGAACAAGATCATTCGCAAGACCCAGCTCCAAGGCTGCTTCTACGTCGCCCTGGACTGTGTGGCGGCGTCGAAAAGGACAAACTTCCGGCTTACACGATCCGAGGTAGTCAACAATCTCTTGACCGCGCTCCAGGAAGAAGCCATCAACAAAGACTTCGAGAGAGAGTCGACTGAGAAAATGCTGGCGTGGTCGGTACGGGTGATCGAGATGCTCGAGGACCCAGCGCATAAGCCAAGGCGCAACGAGCGGCTACACTGGACGAGTGGATTTCCCCTGTCCCGTGACCCTCAGATCCTCTCGGCTCGCCTCCACTTGGCTGCTGCTCTTGCTCTCAAACACAATGAGGGCAAGGATGAGGGCGGAAAAGTCGCCAAGTACGCCGATGAAATAGTTAAGCTCTGGCCTTCTGGGGCCGGGCTGCTGGACTTGCACGAGAAGGAGGCATATACGGATCGGAACCGGCTACAGTATCTTCAGCAGCCCAATGGCTTCCTCTGGTACGCGTCACCGATTCTCAACGGCCTGAACTGGGCTTCCCAGGTTGTCCAGGACCAGCGTCTGTCTGCGGAGCTCCAGACCCGAAGCGCCGCTGTTGAAAAGGAGATTCAGCAGGCCCTGGCCGACCTGCACCAGGCCGGCCAGACAACCTCTACCAACCACCAAACAGGAGCCACTAGACCTGTGAGAGGCCTGCGGATGTACCAACGATTATTCGTCCCGGGAAGCGCAGAGCAATCAAAGACCGAAGAGGACCTATGAAAGGCGGCTAGGGAACAAAACCGCTCTGCCAAGTCGACCCTGGGAGCTGAGCGTGTGGAATAGGGGTAGAACGCAAATGTAGAGCTAATGTAACATTACATATATCCGGTCTATTGTAAGACTATATACTTCTCTAGATGCTTCGGAATGGCCGAGAGCAGCCCCTTGTCTGTGAGCCATTTCCTCGAGAATAGGCGGTCAGCGTACCGATAGGCTCCGTCGCAGAGGATGGTCACGACCGTGTGGCCCTTGCCGAGCTTCTCAGCCACCTCCTTAGCAGCCACGACGTTCAGGGAGGAACTGGCGCCCAGATATAGTCCCTCCTCATCCAAGCACCGATACACCATCTCGACGCTCTTCTCGTCGCTGATGTGTAGCGAGCCGTCCATGAGGTCGATGTCCGGCTTAAGGTTGTCTGTGATACGTCCCTGACCGATGCCCTCTGTAATGCTGCCTCCTGACCGTTCGGCCAACTTGCCACCGCTCTGGATGTACGAGTGCAGCACGCTGCCGGGGGGGTCGGCCAGGAAGGTCTTAACCCTACCGTCTGAGACGGTCTTGAGATAGCGCGTCACGCCGGCCAGCGTGCCAGCGGTGCCGGTCGCGCACGTAAATGCGTCCACCTTGCCTTCCGTCTGAGCCCAAATCTCCGGGCCCGTGGTCTCGATGTGGGCCTGCCGGTTCGCAGTGTTGTCAAACTGGTTGGTCCACACAGCGTTGTCCAGCCTCTCCGCGTGTCGCCGGGCCTGGTGGTTGTAGTTCTCGGGGTTGTCGAAGGCGACGGCGGGGACGGGGTACACCTCGGCACCCAGAAGGCGGAGTAGATCAATCTTGCCCTGGGACTGCGTGTTCGGCATGTAGATGACGAGCTTGTAGCCGCGGCTGCGGCACACGTGGGCCAGCCCAATGCCCGTATTGCCCGCGGTTCCCTCCACCACGGTACCGCCCGGCCGAAGAAGGGCCTTCTCTTCGGCATCTTTGACGACGTACAGGGCCGCGCGGTCCTTGACGGAGCCGCCGGGGTTCATGAACTCGGCCTTGCCGAGCACCTCGCATCCCGTCTGCTCAGAGATCTTGTTCAGGCGGATGAGGGGCGTGTTCCCGATGGCTTAAGAAGGCATTGTCAGCGTTAAACAGAAGATACCGGCGTCTCGGAGGGCATTGTATACCTCCAGTCAAGCCTCGCGCAATCCCTTGCGCCTTGGACACCGCAAGCGTGTGGGCGCTCGGCTCGGCGAACCGCCTCGCGGTGGTCGAGAAGGCGCGGACGCCGTGGCGAAACATAGCGACGGGGCTGCAGCTGCCGGCGCCTGCTGTGTCTAGTATGAGTACCCACGAGGTATCGTTGCACAGTTGGGTAGTGACAGCTGCACTAGGCGGTTCAGTAAGCAGTGAAGAAGAGAAAGCTGGCCGGTCTCGGTCCAGGAGCTACATTAAAGAGCTCTCGATGGTGGGGCTCCAATGGCCGAGATATGGCGCAATTCCATTGTGGGGAGCAGCATGCAGGGCCTTTCTAGGTCGCCTCGGCACTCATTCGCCCGTTACGTTCCCGCTCAGGCACCCCAGGCTTTGGCGAGCGTCATCCCAAGCCTGACTGTCCCGCGTGCTCTCTCCAACCCCAAAAATTTCAAACCATCCAGTTGGGACGCGACTTCCGGACGTGTCCTTGTGCGACCACTTTTGACTTTTGCCACCTTCTCAACATCAAGCTGCCCAGACAACCGGGCACTCTTGACAATGCGTGGCACTTGAACTTAACGAAACAACTGGCATAATTCGCAATGGCGACGACAGACGATGAGCCTAAGCCGTCCGAACGGGACGAGTCCCCCGACTCGGGGAGCGGGAGTGACAGCGACGATGCCAGCGACTCGGGAGAGCAGTCGCAGGTGGAATGGCTCGCCACGTCACGCGCGAAGCGTTCTACCGCCGGAAACCGCATGAAGTCGATGCTCGCCAACGAAGAGCCCGCCGCCGAAGACGACGACCTCGAGCTTCTGTTTGTCGAAGACGCGGACGATGCAGGCTTCATCGATGCGGACAAGGACGACTCGGATGAGCAGATGGACTCATCCTCTGACGATGAGGAGCAGGACGAGAATGCTGACGACCTAGAGGGCGAGAAAGAGCTCGAACGACAGGCGAAAGAGAAGCGCGCCACGCAGAGAAAACGCAAGGCGCAGGATGCGATTCCTGCGAAATTCAGAAAGAAGGTCAGAATCGAGCAGCCAGAGACGCGATCCGCAACACCGAGCTCGACAGGTCCGCCATCCCAAAAACCACGGCCAAAGAAGAAGTCGGAGCGGCTCAGCTGGCTACCGTCGGCGGCAGACCTGCCCACGCGCTCATCAGACCGCAAGACGACGCGGATCAGCAAGGAGCAGCTCCACAGAAAGATGGCAGAGGATGAGGTCAAACGCAAGAAGCTCGCCGAGGTTATGGCCAAGAAACAAGCCCGGCTCGAGGCTCTGAAGAAGCCCCCCATGACGCAGGAGGAGCGGCTGGCTGAGGCTGCCATCGTCGAGAAGCGGAACTCGAAGAGCCTGAATCGCTGGGAAGAGGCCGAGAAGCAACGAGAGGAAGAGCGGCTGAGGAAGATCGCAGCCTTGCATAGCCGAAAGCTGGATGGGCCTGTGGTCACGTTCTACAGCGGCAACCAGGAGCTCGAGGAGGGCTTGATGAAGCACGTGGGCAAGATGGTCTCGATCGAGGAGAAGGCGCCGAGGCAGCCCCGAAAGAAGAAGCAACCCGCAGCTGATACAGCTGCAGAGAAGGGAGAAGGTACCACGGAGGGAGAAGACGCCAAGGATGGAGAAGTCGCTAAAGAAGGACCAAATGTCAAGGAAGAAACAGCAAAGGAAGAAGTCACCACGGGGGAAGAGGCCGTCAAGGAGGGAGCAGCCGCCAAAGAGGGAGACGCCGCCAAAGAGGGAGACGCCGCCAAGGAGGGAGACGCCGCCAAGGAAGGAGAAGCTACCAAGGACGGTGAAACTACCAAGGACGGTGAAGCTACTAAAGAAAGTGAAAGTGCTAAGGCCGGAGAGGGCATTAAGGAAGGAGAAGCTGTCGAGGCAGAGGGAGAAAAGCCTGCGGAGTCGGCAGTGATCCGGCCACCGCTGGTCTCGGCCCCGGCTAGCGATGCCATCTTCGGGATAAAGGAGGAGCCCGGTACGACACAGCACGAGGATCCGCCCACGGCTGGCGCTGTCTCTCCCGCAGTTGACGGAGCAAAGCCCGTCGGTGAGCCTCAGGAGGTCCATCCAGCTCCCGTAGCTGCGGCTACGGCTACGGAAAGTAACCAGACGCCAGCAGTGACGACACAAGCCGAAGAGCCTGTCTCGCAAATAATCCCTGAGTCGGCTGCCCAACCGGTCTCCGAGCAAGTTTCGCAACCAGCGTCACAGCCGACTGAGCCGTTGCCTCAGCCTCTTACTGAGCCAACTGCTGGAGCGACACCGCAGCAGTTTGCTGTACAACCTGTGCAGCAACCCTCCCACACCTCAGGCCAGTCGCTAGCTATAACTCCACTACAGCAGCCGGCTCAAAGCCCACTTCAGCCGCCATCCCAGCAGTCACAGCAACAGATGGTTGCGAAACCATCCCCCCCCCCTACTATAATACCACCTGCTGGCCCGATGGCGCGGCCCGCTATCCCCTCTCCGCCAGATGCGAGGCCGAGCACTTCTGGCGTTCTGGCAGCTCCAGTTCTCGCCCCGCCGTTCGGCGTGAGTGCTCCTATGCTAGGGGGCCAGATGCCTATGCTCGGCTTTGCGCCGCAGGGATTGAAGTCGAATGTTCTTGCGCCCCCGAATGCCTCGTCTCCGAGACCATCTCCGCTCTCACTGCCTCTTTCGACGCCGACACCGCCGCCTCCTGCCGGCCCAACGCAGCCGCCGCCTCCCACTACTGCCCCTACTACCGCTCCTGCCTCTGTGACCTCTGCTACAACTCCAACAGCTGCTGCTACAGCTGCTGCTGCTGAACCCGCCGCTGTTGCCCCCGCGCCGCAGACAGCAGCCCTTCAGCAGCCCCAGAGGGTAAAACGAAAGTACACGAAGAGAAACCCTCCTCCCGCGCCGGAACCCGAGCTTGAGCTTGGCCCAGAGCCTCCGATGGAGGGAAAGGTGACTCGGAGCTCCATCATCCTTCAAGACTTTGATGAAGAGGCCATCAAGGATAAGCAGGTACAGTCGCAGATTCTTTTCGGCCGCAGAATGAGCAAGCTCGCCAGTAAGATCCCACTCACCTCTCTCCTGAATTGCCAATAAACTGACTAGTGCTGGTCTGCAGAACCTGCTCAGGCGCCTATCTGCGCCATCACAGGCCACCCGGCGCGCTACAGAGACCCCAAGACAGGCCTATCGTTCTACAACGTCTACGCCTTTAAGGAGATACAGCGTCTATACCAAGGTGACTACAAGTACAGCCGCCTCATAGGCGGTTGGGTGGGGCCTGGGACTTACGCCGCTCGTGGTGTTCCTGAGCGGTTCCTGGATCCAACCAAGAAGAGAAAAGTGGAGGACTCCAAGGTGGAGGATTCGAAGGCGGACCCCAAAGATGTGGCGGAGGGGGGCAGGCAGAAAGAAGGCCGGGGCGATGGCCAGGGCCAAGTAGCACAGGGTCAAGTAACACAAACGCCAGGGAAGCAAACAGGTCCAGCACAGCAACATGTGCCGCCGAAAGAGGCACCAGGCGCAGCAGCAAGTGGCCTCGCTCCAACTTCTGCTCCCGCAGCGGCACCGGTCCTCATACCCGCTGCGTTGCCTACCCCAGCTCCTCCAGCTCCTCCAGCTCCTCAAACGATAACTCAGTAGTCCCGAGGGGTGTATTGTATCTCACGAGCGGTTGGGAATGACAATCAAATCAGGTGAAAGTATGCTCGGCTAGATGCCACGTTCGGGTCCAGGTCTGGGTCCGGGGTCTGAGGTGAAGCATCTGGTCAGTCTAGAAATGCACGGCACGTCAATGCCTTTACAGTTACAATGCCCAAATGGTTCTGCTCATCCTTCCAGTGTGACTTGATCCTCTCCATCCCCATCCGCTGATTTCGACGGCGTAACCAATCAGCCCTCGAGCGTGCCACAGCAGTCGTGGATGTCGTCAATGCCTGGCTGTCGACCCGTTCGGATACAGCACATATCTTGCCCTTATCTCATCTCACCTCATCCACTGTCATGCACAAACTAGGAAAAGCAATGCCCGGAGATATCAGACGGAAACGACAGGTTTGTGCCTAGACTTGGGCGCGTCTGCGAGGGCGCTTCATGCTGACCATTTCGACCACCGAGGATTTGACCGGGTCCTCGCCTAAGAAGAAGGGGGGGGGGGGTTCAATATTGCCCTGGGGATGATCGCATGACGGCGCTACAGTACCACCGTGCCGTCCTGGCCGTTCTCGGGAATCACAGAGCACATGCGCACACTCCCAAGACTGACTCGGCGCGTATCGTAACTCTAGCACCTTGTCGGAGCACGAAGCGAAGGTGGGTAGGTACATACCTGAGGTAGGTAGCTGACAAATTTGCAGATGTTGTCGGGATTTGGCCCATGCTGCTGCGGGTAGGAGGTACCCGGTGGGCTGTGGAGGCATTCGGAATTTGTGTTTGTACCCCTTCCCCGTCCTTCCATGCCAGCCCTGTCGAGGGGGGCGTAGAGAGTCAGACTCGCGATGTTTAGTCTCGGCTCGCAAGCCTAGTTTTTCCTAGTTCGTCAAGGCCGCGTCCACCACTGCTCGCGTATGTACCTTTGTCCCGTTCTGATTACTCGGTGCTGTAGCATTGGTCTCATCCTTTTTGCGGAGTAGTCCCCATTCCGGCCATCCTGGCCCATCCATTGACTTTTCCTGGGCAAAGCAGGGTGGAATGAAACAAGCAGTGCTGACGGAGATGCCTACCCCCCCTTGTTGATGCCCCCAGTTCACATTGGCCAGCGAACGCATGGGGCCGACGACCAGGGCGCCGGGACGGACTTCAGGCACTCAATATTTATCTCCGCCCCTGTCGGCCATACAGCAAGCCACAGGACGATAGCATGGCACTGTTGTTACCCTCTTTGGGAAACCCCTGTCCGGAGCAGCGCTCCACCGAGACGGCGGACCGTCGCGCGTCACTAATATCGTTGCCAGGACAGGCACCACACGAAACCTGACAGCCCTCCTCAAGGTCAGCATGATGAGAGGGGAATGCACGCCGAGGAGCCGGCGAACTTTTGCTCGGGGGAGCCGGCGTACACCTTCGTATGTAGACAGCGAGGATTGCCAGATTCGGCTAGACGGAGCGGCAGAAGCTGGGTGGCTGGCCCAATAACCGGGCTGAGTGTATACCGCGTTCTCCAACGCAGCAAAAGACGACCGACCCCATAATACAGAACAAGCAGCATCAAAATTGGCTTGCACGCCAAGGAACAAGGTTGAGAGAGAGGCTTAGAAGCTGGGGGAGCAGCTGAACTGATCGCTGCGTATACAAGTTTATTCTTGGATCTTCGGGAAATGACCGCCTCTTCGGGTCATCGCATCTGATTCTTTCGGCCTAGTTCATCTGTCCTATCCGTAGATCTATCATCCCAGTCCGTTCAGCCCAGTCATGATCGGCCCGGGGGGTATTCGTGTTGTCGGAGAGCCGTCTCCAAACCCCTACAGCCGGGTCCCATACTTCCCAGATCCAACGCCCAAAAAAAAATCTAACTCCAGTAGTGATCACCCATCCGTGCCATTCCAGTTGCGAATCCTCGAAAGTGGAAGTGTTTCCGTCGCCCATCTATCCCGGGTCTATGCTGAGGATGCATGTAAAGTAGAGAGAAATAAAAGGAAGTAGTGGTGTTAAATGGCCTTGCTAGCGATGACATCGGCCATCCAGCCCAGCTCGCTCATCAAGTCGTCGAGACCCGAGTTCGGGATAGGGTTGGTGAGAAGTGAAGTGTTGCCAAGGGGCATGTCGGTCCCATTCCTTGCTACAAGGGCAGGGGAGCCCAAGGCTTCGACGGACGCGCGGCGGGGGACAAGGAGTTTGCCGTCAGCCGGAGAGGTCCGCGGGAGACTGTAGGTGGAGAACGTGGCCTCCAGGTTTCGGGCCACCATGTCGGTCGCGTTGCCCGCGCCGACCTCGAGTGCCGGGAAAGGAGTGATGTCATCGGCGTCCTCGTCCTCGGACTCCGAGTGGTAAAATTGCGGAATAGAGGTCGAGTCTGGCGATTCAGGTAGTTCATCCCCGTACAGGCTCGAATCCGACATTGAGAAGCGGGACTGCGTGGCCGAAAGCTGCGTGTCGACCCGAGGCACACACGGGGGCGAGCGGGTAGGGGCGTCTGGTATCTGCTCTTCTAGGCCCGAAGGACCGGCGGCGTCTGAGTCTAGGGTCGCGGTCATGGAGCGGAGCGAGGGCGAGAAGGAGCGCTGTGTGGGGGGCGGCGACAAGACAGTGAACGGCATCGTCTCCGAGGTTGCCGAGGTTGCGAAGTTGGCATCGTCCTCGTTGTCCTCGCACTCTTCTTCGATGTCCTCTGGGATGGCGATGGCGGGCCGATCACTCGACTCTGCGCCATCCTCGGATGAGGTTTCGTCCATCAAGAAGCGGCGCAGGGATTCTGGAGACATGTCTCTGGAATGGCTCCGCTCATGCGATCGGGTGCTCCGTTGGTCTTCGGGAAAGCCCGGCGACCTCGCATCCCGCAAGGACGAAGAGCTGGCCATGCGGCTGAACAGCTTTCTTGGGGAGAACATCCAGTTCGGCGCAGGGGAGAGGGAGCGGGCCGAGCGCTTGCGTTGGAGGGTCATTGGGGATGTGGGCAGGCGACGGAGCCCAGGAGTGAGAGGAGGGGAGGGGGCGGGGCGTGGTGTCACAAACTTGTCTCGGGGGTTCATCGTCTTGAAGTCCCCATCTCGGACAGAGTTGAGCGAGGCGCTGCGCTTTCGGGCGTTGTGCTCAACGGGGACCCACATGGTGTTGACGGCCTGGCCGGGCAGGTATGGGCAAGCCGTTGTCGAAGGCAGTGAGGGATCGTGTGCCTCTGTAGACCCATCAAGCTCGTACTGCGAGACGTGTTGGTTATTACCAGTCCTGTGGGGGGAGGGGAGGGGAGCCCATACATAGTAGTAGTAGGTCTGGCCCATCTTCAGGCCGCCGTTCCGCTTCGGGACGCTACCGCTGTCTCCGTCAAGGATGATGTCCTTGAAGGAATAGCAGCCGCGCCACTGGCCGCGGGCTCTCCGAGTATCGCGTTCCATGGCATATGCTCTGGAAAAGTTGTCCCAGGAACCTACGAGGTGCACCGCTTGAATGGAAGGGTGCGTTTGGCTGTCAACATGTCAGCGACGGTGCAAGACCATAGGTCGTGTTTCCCTTATATGTCCGAGTGCATGGCCGACAGCAAGGGAACAAAGTGAATGGTGTGCAGCACTGTGGTAAGGCTAGGTTGCTAGCGCCGTGCTGCGACGCTGACACGAGGATCCCACTTGGGCACTGACAACGCCTATCATGTGCCGGACTTCCAGCGCAGGAACCTAGGCAATCGTGTTGTGAGCCCAGTCTTATTTCCGAAGACATGCTCTCGAAGGTTCACAGCTGACGTGATCCAGGCCAGGCGCCCCGGCTCTCGGGTACCTGAATCTTGCTCACCATCTTGGCGGTCGGGGAGCGAGACCCATAGCGCCTATCTCTAAGGATGGAGGTGTGTTTGGGGTTGGTGCTCATCGCTTCCTAAACCAGGAAGCTTCCAGTGAAAGAAGATGCCGAAACAGACGTACAATTTGTAATCCGAGGCGGGCCGGGAAGAAGACGCAGGACAACAGCCAGCTTAGGAGAGCAGGGCCTGTCGAAGACCACGATTGGCCGCTGACAAAGGGGCGAGAAGCAGAGAAAGGGGAAGAGAGAGCAGATTGTGCAGACGACGGGATGCGCGAGAAAAAGAAGGTGCACTCACAACATGAACGTAAAGAGTGTCGTGTTGGGGTCCATGTTGGGAGAGTGGGAGTCGACGCACCGCACCGCACTGGGCAGGCGAGTCGATCTTTTGAATGGTTGAGAATAGAGGTGGTCTTATAAGTCAACTGGGAGGTCCCAGGACAACGGGCATTGTTTGAACAGACGCGGACCAGGAGGAGATCTGTGATTGAAGGAAGTCGGGCCTGGCCAATGAGGCCATCCAGGTGGTCTCGGAAGCGCCGTGATGGCCAGAGAGTCCCCTGCCGGATCGATGTAAGTGGTCAGCGCTTAGCAGCAGCAGCAGCGACGGCGAGGAAAAGGCGCGGGAGCCGGGGTCGCAGTTTCGACGGGCTAAGACAATGTTTCCAGTTTGCGGCACCGAGCAAGAGTGTACCCCGCGCGCCGTGGTTTTCTTTTTTCCTGGTTGTTTCCTGGAGAAGCTGATGATGTACAAGGAGGAAATGGGGGGGGGGGGGGGCTTTTTTTTCTTCTTTTGGGCGACGGGATGAGCTGGGCCAGCCCGAGATATTTCAGGCCGGCCCTCCCAGGGGACCACGGCAGAGCAGCCCCCAGGTGATGGCGTCCGGCGAACACAGCGCTCAGACGCGGGCTATTAGCTGCGCGAGTGAAAAGGGTCGAACGGGGGGCTGAATCGGAAGAGGATCGTGGCTGGGATTGGACCGCTCTCATGCACGACAATCTCGCCAGGGCTCAAACAATGGGGCCACCCCTGGTCACCCTGGTCGCCCATGTGGGAGGTTAATTGACTTTGGCGGATTAATTATAGGGAGTAGCCTCCTTGCGTACGCCCTGCAGGAACCGGCGGCTGTTAGTCGAGTCTGCTTGCCCGCCAATACAGCCGATGTGGGCGGGCCTTATTTCTTTTGTTAAATGGTATCATTAAAAAGAACCTGAGACAAGCCCGAGGCTGCTTCGAAAGTGCTTCGAAAGTTGGGACCAACACGGCCCGACAAAGTCAAAGTCCAGGTACCTACGCGGACAATCCGGGGCGAAGGCTTGAGCTCGCGGAGACGACAAAATCTGCGGAAAAGGGGGCGAGGAGCTGGGAGCAGGGAGCACAGAGCATAGAGCAGGGAGCGCAGCGCCGACGGCCAACCAACCAGGCTGTTTGAAGATTTGGGAGACGGAAGGCTCAGGCCGGCGATCCCTTATGCGGCCGATGCGAATCGTCAGCAGCCTGGAAACTCAAAAAGCGCAGGGACGACCGCAAGCTGCAGAGAGCTGCACTCGACGGGCGAATGGAAGTCGCTATCGGGTTGCACAACGGAGTCCGATGATGCGCTCATGGATTGCGGATTTGCACCTTTTGCAGGGCTTTGCTTTGCTGGGCAGACCGGGGCCGCCAAGGGCAGGCAAGGCCGGTTAGCACCAGGCGGATCACCTTTCTCCTTCTCCCCCCTACAATCCACCCGACAATCCACCGACAATCCATCGCCCTCGCTCGAAACAAGGGAACAAGGCACAGCCTGCCCGACGAACAGGCCGGGCCCAAGGACGGCCTCAGGATGGACAATGGTACAACACCCTTATGCTCAGTGGTTTATGAGCCGTCGATGTGCGACATTGCAACCTCGGCCCTGGGCCGGGTCAGTTGCGCGCCTTCGAAGCCGCCGCCGAGCAAAATGAGATGAAGTCACTAAACTCGCCTTTTCGCGGGGCGGGGCGGAAAGTGGTTCATCCCGGAGAACGTTGTCTCAGGCTACCGTATGGCCGGTGGCTTTTGCCCTATTTTCCTGGGGTGCTAGCGCAGCCGGCGAGCGAGCGCCCTCCTCCAATGGACATCCAATGGACACTGGATGACCCACTCAGCTGGGAGGACCCGGTGCCGAGTTACGGTCGATACTCGAGGTAGCATTGGTCGATCTCGAGGCCAACCGAAACGGACAGGCTCGCACCCCCCTGGACGTTCCAGGGTCCTCGGCGATGCCTTCGCCCTCCCAAATTTTCTCAGCCTGCCCTGGCCATGTCCAATGGTGTCTACACAGTCCAGAATTCGGCACTTTAATCCCTAACTTTAGTATCCCTCTCCTCCCTGCATGAATGCACTTTCTACGTGGCGTCGCTTCTCCCCTTCCCCTGCTGCAAAGTGTCGCTCCAGCTCTTCAGCGCTGGACACTATCGCCGAGCGAGTTCCAGGTCGAGGGTCGTGGCCTCGCCCGAGTGGTGCTGAGGAGCGGCCCAAACGGACCTGTGCGAAAACTGTCAATTTCCCTCTATGAGCAGTCCACAGCCTGTCAGAGGCCCGTCCGTCCACGCCTGTCAAACGTCGAGGCCATTGCTCGTGCGCGGCCTAGTGCCTGTCGATCACCCGCCAGCGTACTACGTGGATGAGTCGGTCGTACCAACCGTAAGGTCCGCGCCGCTTTTTTGAGCCGACAAACTTGGGTACAGGAGAAAGAAGAAGAAGAAAGTACTAAAAACTCCCCAACGGAGGGCGTCGGCTGTTCGGCGAACTTCAGCCAGCTCGCCCAGGAGGCGCGGGAGGGATTGGCTCTCCAGAGTCCCAAGGCATCCAGAGCTCCGAGACAGACTATGCAGCCGACGGCAGCCTTGGGTCGTGGGGGTCACTTGTGGCAAGGGTGCATCGTCTAAAAATGCCCGAGACAAGGCTTGTGATGTTGGTAGCTCTTGACGTGCACGTTAATTACGAGCACGTCGGCTTCTGGGCCTCACGACGGAGGCTCTATTCCCCTATTTGGCTTCATAGAATTCGCTTAGGTAGTCTCCCGCTGCAACCAACACGAATCCACGGTTCGGCCCAAACATGGCATTGCGCGCCGGGAGGCACGAACCGGCACTGCCACAAGCTGTAGCACCCATCACGGCACTCGAGGGGACCAACCGCGCAGGAACAAGTTTGTCCTCCACCAGATCGTTGAAGGAACCGATCGTGAACTCCTCAGAGCTCCCGACACAATCCTACTCTACCTCTTCCCTCCCCCAAATAGCCCGACGCATTATGTTGGGCCGACACAAAGGCGACCACCCACCACTCAATCGCATGGTGCCTCCCCCTTGCGTCATGCCCAGCCCGTCGTCTCTGGGGTAAATAGACATGAACAGAAACCCCAAAGATCCAGCTCACGCCACCAGCGCCTCCTTCGACAAGAGCTGACAAGCAGGCCAGTATCCGAGCTTTAGCTCGCCTCCATCGGGTCCTCGGTATGGGGCCGCGCATTCTCGGCTCTGAGGCTTGCTCCCGGCCCCATCCAAACTTGGCCGGGTCTTCTCGAACACAGGTGGCTGCGTCGCATCCCAATCTCTCGGAAAGTGTCTCCTCTGCCGCTACAGCTTCGGCTCCCGCCTAAGTGCTACGGCCGCTTATTGTCGGACAGAAAGGTCTGCAACATGTCTTGAACGCAGCAGCCATCGCGGGACGGACAGAGTCGCGGGAACTAGTTGTTGATTGACATCCGATCGGCCGAGGCAAGGGGTACAAAGCAGCGGGCAGCCGCGTGCCTCGTCTTCATCACGGCCTCGTATTGCTCGTCAGGCGGCGACTAGGTCGCTGCTACATTGATTCCTCCACGCGGTCCAGATCGAGGAGATAGGGTAAATCGAGCGGGCCGTGTTGTCTCGTCGAGTGCACATCGGCCATCATGTCCTCATGCTGCACACATCGTACGGAACCTGAAGGTGAGCGTGCACCGAGTCACAATCATCCACCATTGGGAGGCTTTCCTTCTCGTTCAATATTATCAATTAGTAGCGGGAGACGCCGGTCCATCCGACCTGACTTTGAACGACACGACTAGTCGTAAGACTCGCGGCCCGTCCCCCGTCTTTTAAGGCCCCGTGGCCCCGGCAGGGCAGCCTCTCAAGTGAGTGGTGATAACCGTACATCTTTAGCACTTTCCTATGCACCCCCAAATATTGGACCGTAGACCTCTTGATTCCTCCTCAGTCTAACTCAGATCCTTTCCACAGAACCAAGTTGCTTGAAAGACAGTCAAACGCCATCCTGGTGATTTCCCCTTCCAAGTAGTTCCTAGCGATGGATCCAGCAATATCCTTAACCAGTCTCGCCTAAACGAAGCCGACGATGCGGCAAATAAAAAGATAGGGGCCGGGGAGAAGCGCAGCGATAGACTCGGTGCAGTTGTTGTATGCGCCTACAGCCATTCGGCGCTTCACTTGGACTTTGCCTTCTTGGATGCTGCTGCCGTCCTCGTGCGCTCGTACTTGAGAGATGTGTCACCCTTCCACATGGTCCCCAGAACCTTATCCCAGATGATGAAGTAGGGCTGGGAGAAGTTGGTCTTAATGCCCCAGCTCTGGTGGTGGATGTCGTGATACGCAGCATTGTTGCCAGTGATATGCTGCAGCGGGTCCCAGGGGAGAGCATAACCGCAGTGGTCGTCGACTGTCTTCATCGTGCTGATAACATAGAATAGCATGCCCATTCGAGGCGACATGAAGGAGACCTTGTATGCGATACCGGCACTGAGCGTGTCCATCACAAAGCCCTCAACTGGATGGTTGTAAAGCGCGCCGTACGCATACGGGACGTACAGGCGGTGATGTCTAGCATGCCACTTGGCTGGAGCGTCGCGTCAGCTATAATTCTGGGTACGGCAAGAGCGGGGAGAAGAATCAAGACCAGGTTCAACTTACTGTACATCCACTTGTTAACGTGCATAGCACGGTGCACAAAGTATTGCCAAGTATCGAGAGCGCAGGCCGCAATCCACAGCTGCAGCCCGGGGACAATGACCCAGTAGATGGCCTTGGCCACCAACAGCTCCCATGCGGCGAATGCGGGGACGGGGGTGCCCATGACATCGTCCAATGTCGTAGTGAGAAACGGGTAGTGGCCGCCGGCCAGGGCTCCGGCGAGCAGTGGGTGCGAGGCTGCGATATTCTTGGAAATAGTCGCGGCGTTCAGGCCCAGCAGGCCGAGGATGGTAGGAAAGGCGCGCTGCGCGAGGCGGACCCTGGTAGCCCAGACGGCAACGTCATAGTCCTCCATGCCGGTCATCTGCGCAGGCTCGGTGAGGGAAAGAACTGCCGAGGTGATGATCTGGATGACCTGCTCCAAGACGACATCACGCGCCACCTGGAAGCGGGAGGCTAGGTTCCGTTGCGAGATCTCCTCGGGAGTGTGCAGACGGTACTGAGGGAAGAGGTCGTAGACGTCGACGAGGTGGAATACCATAGACAAAGCCCAGTACGCGATGTGCGGTGCAATGAGGGAGAGCCAGAAGTCGGAGATGAAGGGCAGGAGCGCCGGCATCTCCGTCGTCGTGTACGGGGGGAGCGGCGGGAGATCGGACGCCATCGTCGCGTTCGCCATCGTCGGTTGCATCGAGGAGCTGAACCCTCACGCCAGAGAAAAGTGGGAGGAACGGGTAGCCAAGCGGCGGTCGTCGTGTGACTTAAGTCGAACCGGGTGGAGAGGCGATCGGACGTTCGTCTCACGCGAGCGTTCTAGAGAAGGGGGGGCAAGCGCCAAATCGAGCTGGGGCGTTGACAGAGGAGAGCGAAAGCGCGCGCGAGTGAGAGACGGCGGGGAGTAAAGTAAAATAGGAAGAGACGCGCAGAATTATGAAGTCAACAGGTTAAAGGAGAGTCGATGAATCTTAAAATAAAGCGATGCGATTGTCGAAAGTGCACTCGGAGCCCGACGGAGGTGGTAAGAGGTTTGGATGTATTTGCTCTTCCGGGCTCCCGCGGGTCTTTTTTTCTTTATTAATCTCGCTTGCCGATTGCCGTCTCCTGACTTTCTTAAGCATCGCACCACACATCACTCGCATAGAAGCGCATTAATGGATGTTCCCAGCTACTCCTTCTTGGGGGCCACAGCAGAAAAGCCAGGGAATTTGCTATGAACGGGTGCTTCCAATTACCACAATTGGGCCGATGCTGGCATCACCGCTGCAGGAAGATGGCATTACTATGCCTTCTGCCTCCTTTTTTCCCACAGCTACGCGGTGCCCGAGCCCTCCGAGCGCCCCGGGCCCTGGAATAGGGGGCGATATTCTTAGATAAGCGCTCCATCTTGGCCCATGCATCAGGCTGACCTGGGCCCACATTCGTCACTATGGACCGGCAACATGCTTTCAGCGCGACGCGGGCCCGAAATGTCAGATGTCTTGCAGCTTAGTGTGCGATGGGTGCCTCAGGTGTCATCTTACATGGCATTGCCGGGCCTGGACACGCCTAGGCCCCGCCTAGATTTGATAGACTCTAGGGTTGGGGTTGAAGCAGATCTACCTATGTTGTCCGCCAGACTCATGGTCGCTGCGTGATTGGCTAGAATCTGACCCCGCGTCCAAAATTCCCACTCCACACCTTTTGAGATTTCAACCCACCTTCCCCTCCAGACACACTTGGCTTCGAGATTTTTTTTTTCTCGGCCCAACCCAAACACTCCTTCACTGCCTTATCTTGCCCTTTGAGTCTCCTCTAGACAACCGCCAAGATGATTATCTTCAAGGTATGCGCTCAGAAAATGCCATCTCTCCGTCCCGCGTTTCCCAGGCGCGCGGGCACGTTGTCTTTGCCCCGCCAACAGATGCTGAACCCCGCTCCCTTAGGACGTTATCACCGACGACGAGATCATCTCGGACTCGTACGACTTGAAGGAGATCGATGGCATCGTTTACGAGGCCGACTGCGCCATGATCACTGAGGGCGCTGTCGATATCGGTAGGTAGCCTTGCTGCCATCTCCCGAGACACACTGCTAGGACCCCGCCGACGCTCACCTTTCTTGGCTAGACATTGGTGCCAACGCCTCTGCTGAGGAGGCCGAGGAGGCTCTCGATGACCAGAACGTCAAGGTCAACAACATTGTCCACTCTTTCCGCCTCCAGAGCACCAGCTTCGACAAGAAGTCCTTCCTGACTTACCTCAAGGGTCAGCCTCCCCTTTCCTATGGCGGGGTAGAATTCGCCTCCGTTTTTGTCGACATGTCGACGACTAACCAGAGTGTCAACCACAGGTTACATGAAGGCTGTCAAGACCTACCTTCAGGGTGCCGGCAAGTCTGACGAGGAGGTGAAGGCGTTCGAGACTGGCGCCTCGAAGTACGTGAAGGAGAAGATTCTCGCCAACTTCAAGGACTACGAGTTCTACACTGGAGAGTCGATGAACCCTGACGGAATGTGAGTGGTACCTATTGTTATTCTTGAGTGGTTTGGGTATTAACCATAGTTTCAGGGTTGTCCTCCTCAACTACCGCGAAGACGGCGTCACCCCCTATGTTATTGTCTGGAAGCACGGTGTCAAGGAGATGAAGGTCTAAGCCTGTCTTCGAGGCGGATCCCGGGTCCATAAAAAGAGAGGAGAGGTGGGGGCGGATCGAGTGGGAGGCAAGAGGCCATAAAGAGTTTTTTTTATAAAAAAAATGCTTTGGCTTCGAACACGCTACTTCCATAGAAAGCCAGAGAGCACTTCTGAACAGGCACAAATCAGCGACTAATGACACTTGCTATGACCCTGAGTGGTCTCGGGTATAGAGGAACCAGCATCCACCCAGCCAGCCGAACGCCCCCACCAAAAAGGTCTACCGTGATACTCGGCACTTTTCAAATGCACGCCGTCGACGCTTAGAATATCTGAAAGCGATTCCAGAAGCACTGGATATATCTAGAACTGCGGCCTCGTGCCCATAGGTACTGGTGGCGGCCCGTCTCCGGGATTCTCTGCGCTGTGACTCGCTAGATCCGGTCGTTTCTTGGGCGGCGGCGGAGCTGGCTTCTTCTTCCCTAGCAACGCGGCAGCTGTTGGGGCCGTGGACGCTCCCGAGCCCCCGGCGTAGCTTCCCATCTTGTCCAACATTCCGTATTTTTCATTGGCGCCTTGCGCCTCTTGCAAGCCGGCAGCAACTTGGGCCCCATGCCGTTGGCGGAAATTGTTGGCTGTAGACGCCGCCGCCTTCGCGTCCGACAGAGAAACCGATCTCGGATCTTGCCGAAATGCAGTTGCCGTCTTGAAAGCCGCCTGCTTCTGCGCAAATGTCGTCCCTTCTGTCGGTGCTTTCTCCGGACCGGACGAGTTGCCAAGCTTCGAAAATCGAGATTGCAGCTCATTCATCGACGCCCCGCTCCCGACTGGCGAGATGGGCGCTGTTGGCGGCGGCGTTGAGCTCTTGCCGATGCCGAATGCCGGAACGGATATCCCCGCAGCACCCAGTCGATGCACGGCCCCTTGGCTGAGCACCCCCGTCCCGCCCGACGTAGCTGATCGCCCTGGCAGCGATGAGGCTGCGGTAGGCATCCCTGTATTTGCAGACGGCGAGCCTGCTCCAGCCCGCGGCGGAAGTCTCGGTGGTAGACCCGGCGGGGTCGGCCTCGGTGTGCCGGTGACTGGGGGCAGTGGTGGTGCGGCAAGGGCTAGGTTCCGGCCGTCGGCACCGTCCTTCCGGCCGGGCGGCGGCGGGAGATGAGCGGTTGAGAGACCCGTAGTGTCCATGCGATACGGTTTCGGCGGCGCCGGGGCTTCGTCTAACTCTGCCGGCTGTCCATATCCGTGTTGCGCCGGGCTAGGGACTGCGGGATGCCCTTTCGGTACCCCCGAGGTAGGGGATTGGCTCGATCTCGAAGGGGCCGGGAGCGGCGCGATGGCAGCGCCTGTGTGTACCTGTTTCGGGGGAGGGCCGAAGGACGCAGGATCACGGAGTGAGGATAGAGGGGCCGCGACATGGTCAGAATGGCGTTCCTAGAGAGTGTGTCAAAAGACGCGCGGTCCTTTGCTTGAGATTCGAGGGCCTCGAGGGGTTTGAAGGGCCATGGCGGGGTTTGGATTGCCTACGTTCTTGTCTCCTCTGCCAACTAGGCTTTTCTATGCTGGTGTGAGCCCAAATCAAAGATTGTGTCGCGAGCCGAATTGCCCACCATCTGGCCCTTAAAGGTCGATCCCTCTTTCTCCGGGTGCCAGCCCTTCTTGAGGATGTCCTTGTATCCCGACATGGTCTGGCCGTAGTGATCTCGCTCTGCTGTGCGTCAAAATGGCTACGCAGGGAGGGTGTAGATACACCCGGGATCGATTTCTTCAGCAAATGCTCCGAAATCTCGCACCTGCCGGGGAGGTTAGGTAAGGAAGGAACGAATCGGACACACAACCTCTTTGTCTCGTGAGCACATGTTTAAACACTCACTTGGGGTCCTGTGGCGGGGCGCGGGTGACGTAACGCCCTGGCTGGACCCGCTGATCAGGTGTACTTCGCGTGCCGACCTGGGCCAGGCCAGCCGCAAGCGCAAACAAGGGACGACACAGCAGATGCATAGCCTTCGGATTTGATGGAATTGTGGTAGAGGGAAGCTTGGGGAGTTGAGAAACGGGGTGCCTATTGGTATTCCGAGACCTCCTGCTAGCATTGGCGGGCTATCGAGCTGTTTCCTCCCCGGAATCCCAAGATGCGCCTTTCCATGACTTCTAATTACTTCAATTGTTACTTCAATTGCAGCATGTGCAGTAATAGTAAGATACCATACCCCAAGTAGGTAGATACCTTGCTTAGATCGCTATCCCCCACTGCCCAATTGGTAGGTGGAGGACTCACAACCCCCCCCCTCGCCTCCCCTCCCCCACCACTAACCGAGCCTGTGGTAGCTGCCCCCCCCCAAAAAACCGCCCCGCCGACTTTTCGCATTCAGGGTCGCGACTTTAACGCGTTCTCTTTGCTTGCGCTCGGCAACAAAAAGGGTGCAAAAGGCCAGCCAAAATGGCCCAACCAGCAAATTCTGACACCGAGCTCCTAACGGAGCACTTCGGATACCCCCCGGTGGTTAGTGGTCGGTCCCAAGCTTCGCTTCCTTGCTTTGCAGCTAATGCGCCAGCGACAAACAGAGCCTCCTGGACGACATCATCAACAGCATCAACATCCTAGCCGAGCGCGCCCTCAACAGCGTCGAGCAGGGCCTCCTTAATGCGCCGCCCGCCTCCCTCGGCTTCCGCGAACACGCGCAGAGCAAGACCAAGGCCTCCCGATCCAAATCCAAGTCCAAAACCAAGGCGCAAGCCGCGCCCGAGCAGGCCCAGGATGAGGACAAGCCTGCCCTGTCGTTCGAAGAAGCCCACCGGCTCGAGATCGAGAACGGCACGCACCAGCTCGAGACGCTGCTATGCGCATCTATCGACCGCACCTTTGACAAGTTCGAGCTCTACGTCATGCGCAACATCCTGTGCGTCGGGCCGGGCACGCGCGACTGGATTCGCCTCGCCCACTACGAGGGTCTTGACTTCAGCGGAGTGCTAGGAGAGAAAGGAGTGGACGGTGGCGCGGAAGGCGACGCCGACCGGCCGACGGTGGCAGGTGTGCATCGGCTGCGGCGCCGCCTGCAGGCGAGCCAGAAGCTCAATGTGATGCTGCACGCGGAGCGGGCCCGCAACGAAACACTGCTCGCGGAGCTGCGAGGGTTGGTCGGGAGTGGCAAGAACTCGGGACCGGGCGTCAAAACAGAGCAGCCCGATACCCTTCCTGAGGGGAGCGCTGCCTCGTTACGGTTCTTGCAGAACAAGGGCGACCTTGCCGAGGGCGACGCCGAGACCCCGCTCACGACAACAACGGCGTTCACGCTCTCGCAGCTGCAGGCCTTGCGCGCGCTGTCGACATCACTGCGTAATATCATGCCCGACCTGGAGGAGGCCGAGGCGGCAGATCCGAACCTGGGCCAAGAGGACACCGACGGCCGGAAGACCTGGCGGAGAGAACGCTTGGAGTATGTCGAGTCAGCGACGCGGAAGCACCTGGAGAACGTGCGCGGTCTCGAGCTCGGGAAGAACGGCGAGGTGAGGGACGGCGAGTGGCAGAGCGAGGGGAGGGCCTTAGGTAAAGGAGAGGTCGAGGGCCTCGAGAAGGTAGTTACGATCATCGGCCGGGGGGCAAGTGCCGACGGCGGACATGCCGCGCAAGAGGAGTCAATGGACGAGTCATGAATGACGGGAGTGTACGAACTACGCAGGATAACAAGGTTGGCCGGCGTTCGGATGGTTATGGGCAGTTGTGGTATCCTGGTTACAAGCAGTATTCAAGGGTAAAATATCCAGGCCACGCCCCAGAGGCGTGGCGTTTTTGTTTTGATATACACACTAGCTACCCAAGCCAGTTGCCTTCGCTGAACGGGTCAAGAGCTCCGTCTTTAGGAACCCACTGTCCTTGGCGAGATGCCAAAATCTGTGCTTCCAGAACCGCAGGTTCTCGTCACCGCCCTCGAACTCGGGTGCCTCCCTGAGCTTCTTGCTCTCCTGCACTAGCGTCTCGGCTGCCTCTAGCTCACCGGCCTTGATGAGGGCCAGGAGAAGCTCGTGGCGCGTTGCAAACGTAATGACCAGCCCCGGCTTGTTGATCTTTTCAAAGATGGCCAGAGCGCATGCTGTGTCGCCGACTTGGCAGTAGCCCTTGATCACTCGTTCCCAGAAGACACGGTCCACATTCTTATTGTCGTGCAGCCGGCGATTCTCAATCAGCGCTGTCACGGCCGCGACGTCGGGTGGGTCGCGCGAGAAGTAGTGCTCCACCAGCATCGTGTAGATGTGGGAGGTGAGCTCGAGCCCGTTGCTCCATATGTGGCCCATCACGACCTTGACCGACTCGGCCGCATTATCGCCCTCCTCAAGTAGGATGTGTATCATTTTTGCATAGGCCATCATGTTTGCTTTAGCACCATAGGCCTCCATTTCCCTCAGCAGCTCAGTCACGATCTCCACCTGCTTCTCAGGTTCATGCTGCCCGATGCCCCGTAGCATCTGCTCCATGATGATGGTGAACGTCACCACGTCGGCTTCGATATGCTGGGCCTTCATCATGGTGAGGATCTGTCTGATCTCGTCAGTGCGTCCTTGGGTGACGCGAGATCGAAGTAGAGTGTTGAATGTATATATGTCGGGCTCGATGCCCTGCTTGGCAGCCCAGGCCAAAACATTCTGCGCATCCTCGGCCCTCCCGAGCCGGAGAAGACCAGCTATGGCGGCGTTGACTGGCTGGATAGTCGGCTGCACAGCAATGTTTTCCTTCCCCGACCTGGACCTCTCTTGCCAAAGCTTGGCCATGGTCACCAGAGCGGCAAGGCCCTCATCCGGCTCTCCCAGCGCAATGAGGCCGGATACTCTAGCAGTCCATATTGCCGTATCCAGCTTAGTTCCCGATTGAATCAGCCTGTCCCATACGGACTTGAACCATTGAGGGTTGCGTGCCCTCAAGCACCCGTCCATCATAGCAGTCCAGGTCTTCAAAGTGGGTTCCAACCCGATCGGACCCATGGCATTCCACACCTCGATGGCGAGCTTCGGTTGGCGCATTCCCATGAATGCCATGATGAAGTAGTTGAACAGCTCGGCGTTGCGAAGCAGTTCTGCCTTCTTCGCAGGATCTTGTGGAGCGTGGCCGTAGAACTCCTTAAATGCGTTCTGCACTGCTTGTAGATTTCCCGTGTTCCATGCCTCCCCCACCAGCTTATGGATATCGACTCCCTTGACAGGGTGGGCATGGAAAGCTGGTGTCCGAGACATCTCCGGTATCTCGTTCTCAACCGTCGGCCACCTTGCCTCCACGTACTTGCTGATGTTGGGGCGGCCGGTGAACAATGCCGGAAGTTGCTGCTGGTCGGGACGAACGATGGTGAGGATACGGGCGATGGCATTCAGGAACGGCGTGGCTTCTTGCCGGACTGCTCTCTTGTTGTATATCGGGTCGGTCAGCAGAACATAGGTCCCGATAGCGGCAGACGTAACTTCGTTGAGCTTGCCGGGGTCGTAGTGCGGGAAGAGGACGCCCAACGGGTTGCGTGCGACTTTCTTACTCGACAGCTGTATCTTCATAGCGTCGGTAAAAGAAGGAGGCCCGATCTGGTGGGCAGCCTTGGCGGCGCTGCCTACGCGCAGCGCGGTAAACCGTTGGACGTTCAGCACCTTCCATGCCCCAAGAAGATCATGGAGAAGATCCTCGCGACGTGCCATGGTAGCCTCGTAGCTCTCAATAGACGGGTGGTCATTGGGGGAAGTGCTCACGCTACAGACGTATTCGAGGAGCTTGAGGGTCAACCGAGCCCATGCGTGGGGCTGGAGTAGTCCGAGGTCGAGCGACAGCTGGCTGATGCGTGTGACTGTGGGCAGATCTTTCGATTCCATATCGTTCGCTTTTTCCCTTGATATTCTCTCCAGGAGTCCCCTCCCCACCCTGTCCCGGAACGTCTTGGGGACCTCGACTCCCGGTTTGTTGATAGAGGGACTGATCTTGGATTCGAAGAAGTCGAAGCTTGCCGATGTCGTATGGTTGGCGCGGTCCTGCAGCATCGACTGAAGGGTTGCAATGTCTTGAAGCAGCACAAGGTTTTCCGGCATGCCCGTTGCCGCCTTCGTGGGGGCTTCTGTCTTGTTTCCCTGCTCCTTGACAACGTCGAGAAAGATCTCCAGCGAGCTCAAGCCGTCCTTGATGCGCGCTCCCGCGGCGGGGGGTCGGCGCTTCCTGCCATGATTCCTCGACGTAGGGTGCGTCGGCGTGCCTAGCTCGCCGGGGTCCTCGAGGTCGGGCACGGTATACTGAGCACTGGTGCTGTAACGGGCAATGCCTTGGCGAGCTGGTCGCGTGCTCGACGACAGCAGCAGCAGCCGCGTACGGCACCGCAGACAAACGGTGGCCAAATCCCTCATTCCCGTCAATTCCCCCAGGTGCAGCTTCTCGGATGCTTCAAGGGTCGACTGGTCGGATGGCGTTGGCAGAGGCCAGCGCGGAAAAGCAGCAGTGCTCCGGCGGACGTTGCAGCTTCGTTGAAATAATTTTGGCTGCTCCGGAAAGCTCGAGGTTCTTGCCTGCCGCGAGCGCTGGGTCGGCGCCATGCCGTTTTGGGAAAGTATATACTGTTGCACCCAATGAGTTCGCTGCGTGCTGGTGCTCTGTCGCTGAATTGGCCGGCTTAGAACAGTTGGAGACATCGCCCCGCTAATGGGAGCCCCATAGTCAGGTACCTTAGTGCATGTATGTACAGTGCTGCACTACAGTAGAGCGCAATGCAGTATAGCGGCAGGTACCTAACATACCTGCCCTCCTGGCTTCCAAGCTCCTCCAACCCAGTGCGTCACCGCCTCCCCGCTCCGTCACCTCGATCGCCGTAGTCTCACCTACTATCCCGAGACCCAATTGAACGCCTTTCCAAGCTAGAGGGTCACACAGCAAGGACCTCGGGTTTCTGCGCGCACAGAAAGCTATATTCCGGTGGCTTGAAGAAGCTCGGCTTCCGCAGTGACCGGGCCGTAAGCCGCCTCACGCCAAGATGACCACTCTCCGTCCCCGGGAGCCGTACACGGATGCGGAGCTCGAGAGGCTTTACCCGTCCGGCCTGCAGCTCCAGTTGGTGCAAATCCTCATGCGCCACGGCGAACGCACGCCCGTCTCAGGTCGGTTCCAGAACGCAGGGCTGTCGCCCTTCTGGCCGTACTGCGCCAGCGTCCGCCACCTGAGGTCGGCTGTCTTGGAAGATGGCGGCCCAATTACGCACGGCGGAGCCAGCAAGAGGCCCTTCACCACGCTCGAGTGGAAGCGCAGGCTCGAGGCATTTGGAGACAACGACGAACCCGTTATCGCCACGGGGTCCCGGGGAGATCTGGATAATGTCTGCGACATGGGCACCCTGACCGACGTCGGCAGGCAGACCACCTACCAGCTCGGCCAGCGCTTGCGGGAGCTCTATGTGCACCGGCTGCGGTTCATCCCCCCGACTATTGCTGACACGGATTTCATGTACCTCCGTGCCACGCCGATCACGCGTGCCATGGAGTCTCTGCATCAAACCTTCTCGGCGCTGTATCCGCCCTCTTCGAGGATTCCAGACGAGAATGGGCGATTCCCGCCGCCCACCATCCTGTCTCGGACACCTGGGGACGAGACTCTGTTCCCCAACGACGCGAACTGCCGCCGCTTCGCCGCTCTCTCGCGGGCCTTTGCCCAGCGGGCTGCAGACCGCTGGAACACAACCCAAGAGATGGAGTATCTGAACAAGCTGTACGGCAAGTGGATGCCCGATGACAGCCCTCGTGTTGCTGTCGACTCTAAGCCCCGCCTGACCGGCATCATGGACACCATCAACTCCACGCTGGCTCACGGACCCGAGACCAGGCTCCCCAAGGAGTTCTACGACGAGAAGGGCCGCAAGATCGTCGAGAAGATCTGCATGGAGGAGTGGTTCAGAGGCTACAGAGAATCCAAGGAGTACCGCATGCTGGGTATCGGCGGCTTGCTCGGCGACATTGTCGGTCGCATGGTTGGCAGCGCGGAGAGCTCCGCAGCGGACGGGCAGTACGAGATTGTCAAGCCCGGGCAACGTCATGGCAAGCAAGTCAAGTTCGGTCTCAGCGGGTGCCACGACACGACGCTCGCCGGAGTGCTTGCGAGCCTCGGAGCCGTAGATTGGGACGAGTGGCCCCCCTATACTAGCCACATCGCCGTCGAGATGTTCCGCAAGCCGGCCGAGTCAGCCCCGCCGCCCCTAGCCCCGCCGAAGAAGACATGGCTCGGCGGCATCTTGGACTCCAAACCCCATGCCGGGAAGCCCCCGCCGGGTATCGGAAGAAAGCGGACCCCGGATCTGACGCCGGAAGAGGCGCGGAAGCTAGAAGGATACTATGTGCGCCTGCGGTACAACGATGAGCCCGTGACTATCCCCGGCTGCAAGCTTCCTGGAAACCACCTGGAGGGGGATGAATCATTTTGCACGCTGGTACGTCCGGGAACCACAAATTCGCAGTTTACAAGTCGTTCCGTAGCTAACTAATTTCCAGGACGCCTTCAAAGCAATCGTTGACAAGTTCACTCCGGACGACTGGAAGAATCAGTGCAACGCCAACCGCAACCTTCCGGCGATGCCGTCTGGCCCACCGGAGACGGCTGGCTACTGATATATCGATGGTTACGGCTACTAGAGTGCCCCCCCCATGATCTATAGATACAGGTAGAGGTTTCTAGCGTAGAGGATCGCGCTAGGGCGGCCTGGCTCTTGGATACTGCCATGTGCGCCATCAATTGATCAAATTGACTTCAATGCCTACCGCTATGCTTTTTTATCTCCCCACGTTGGCTCCTCGCTGTGCTCGCAGCATTACGCTGGCACTTCTTGCTTTTGGTCCTGTTCTGCAGCCTGCTTCTCTTGGGACACTTGGGCATTGGCGCGCCTCTTCCTAGCCCTGCGCACCTCGATTTCGACCGCGAACATCTCGGCGCTCACCGAGACTAGTTTAGGGATGACGGTCTCCACGGCTTCCACAGCTTGACTCTGAGCCTGCCGAAGCGGCATGGGGGTGAACAGGCCGAACCATCTCAGTGGATCTCTCTTGCGGAGTGCCAGCTGTTCATTTTCTTCGTGCGCGCTGGCGTCCCCTTCTTCTTTTTCGACCTCTTCCTTGTCGCTCGCCACCTCTGACTCCCGTCGTGGCTGCTCCTCGTGCTGGATGGTCTCAAACCCCGGAATGCCGGCGGCGTCGGCGTCCGTTATCCGGACACGCCGCGCGGCCTGCATACGCTCATCGTAATGGTCCTGCCCATAGCGCATACCTCGCTCGGCAGCGAAGTTGGCCCGGGCGATGGACTGGAACATGGCACTCTGGAGAGTGCTGAGGCGAGCTCGGAGCTGTGTGTACTCGTCCAGAAGTGCAAGGTAGCGCTCCAGCAGAGCATCCACGGGATCTGCCGTCATCGCGTAGGTCGCGCTCTAGTGGAGAGGTGAGATTGGCAGGTGGTCTATGGTGTGTGGGCTGCGATGGCTGGCAGGACCCTGGCGGGAATGAAAGATGATCCGAGCTCGACGGGGAGGTGGCGCTTATGAAACAGCCCAGCATGCGATGAAATAAGCCCTTTCGTGACTTCCCTCGGTTGCTCACGGTATTGGCCCCGAAACCCGATCTCTTGTTCCCGCCCCGACACGGCGGAGACGTTGAAGTTCGTTCCGGCTCGGGCCAAAGTCCAAGCAGTTAAGAAAATTTGGCCTATATTACTGCTGACTAAGGTGAAGCCCACGACTCCGACTTGGTCCCGGCCGTGTCCTCTGAGCGGTGTCCTTGCGGCATGCCAACCCTGCCCACGTCCTGTCATGTACGTCGGCATGCGAGGGGACGCTCTGCTGGCCGAACGCGCCTGCGCCGAGACGGAGCAAATGTCCTGTCGCTTGGATCAAGTAGGACGTCCACTTTTGCTTCCAAGATCTACCGGCAGTTCAACGCCCCCACATCGGCCATGGTGATCCGGGGTGGGGTGCCGAATGAAACGGTGATTCACTGCTTAGGTCATCTGGAATCGACCGGCGTAGCTTCCGGATCGGGTGACCACTCCCAAAGCGCCGGATGCTGGCGTCGACTTGACCTCGATGGGGGGAGGGGGGATAGAAGCAAGACGAGCAAGGGAAGGTATTGTACATTCAAGCGGCATGGTGTTTGGGGGTGGCCGCGGGCACCAAACGGTCCCCTGAGCAGCCTGGAGTAAAGGACCCTTTCCCCCGGGACAGGGACATTTCGCCTAAGCCCTTCGTCAATACGAAGCCCTGCCCGCGTTCCCGAGCTGGGAAAGGCGTCTCGTTTCAGACTCCGTTTCCGCGTTTCGAATGTCTCGAAGCACCAGAGCTGTTCTTTCTGTGGGATTTGAAATGCCCACGGACAATGATCGTCACCCGGGTTTCCTGAATGATCGGACGCTTGTCATATGCCAGACGAGACGGGCAGGGCAAGCGACGATTTTTCCAGAGGGGGGGGGGCATTCGCTCTGCTCAGCATACATATTCATGTTCCCGCAGGGGCTTGAGGGCATGCCACAGGCCGACCGCGCCATGCATGGCCTGAGATGCCGGACCGCGCCCGTCGATTGCGTCAGCTCATGTGGTAGATCGCCGGAACAAACAGGTAGCAGGTAAACGGGGAACGCCCACGCGTGACCTGCTTTTCCTCAACGCCGTCGCCACCGCCGCCCGTCGGCCGTGCCGCGTGCCGTGTGCTAAGGGGCCAGGGGGGGCTGTTCCCGTGAATGTGTTTAGGGAAACAAGCCGGACGAGGCAGCGAGGCGGCAAGGCGGCATGGGCAAGCGGATGGACGCGCTTGAACCGAGTGAAAGGTCCGGCAGCATGGCAGACAGGATCGAAGTAACCCTTCTCGGAGCCGCATACGGCAACAGACGACCGAGCTGGTTGGAGGGCAGCTTTTTCCAGCCGGGCCCCTGCACCTGCCGGGCGCGAGGTGCTATTGCAGGGCAGGGCCGCATCTAATTGATTTTTTTTTGATCGTCTACCTGCACCAGAGCTGACCGGAGCTGCTAAGATGGGCCGAGAATTCCACCAACGACGTACTATACAGCATTCCTTGCCGCCACGGCATTGGTCCGTAGCGGCGGGCTTACCAGGTGTTGCATGTCTCTGTTTATTACCTGCACGGCCGAGGAGAACCCAAGCGGGCCCGGAAAAGGGACCCCACGGAGCTCCTAGGGATGGCCAGAGACATAGGCCAGATGCCATTTGCCATTTCTGGGAACTCGTATCCACGTAGACGGAGGGGGGGGGATGAAGATGGAAGATGGAGAAGACGAGGAAGAGAAGGAGGGCTTCATGTCACTATCCTCTCTCCTCTCTCTCTCTCTCTCTCTCTCTCTCTCTCTCTCTCTCTCTCTCGCCTCGCTCTCTCCGTCTCTACTCTCTTACTGTCTCTTCCTTCGCCCTGCATATTCCTCTGTCCCAGCAAACAGGCCTGGGTACCTAGCCTTGGCGCCTCAGGGTTGAGGCTTTCCCCGCCAGTCCGTGGCAGTAGCTCAGGTCCCCCCCTATCGCGTTTCTCGAGGACCCCTGGATATGTGGATTCCTTTCGAGGCCTATCACAATGCAAAGAGGCTTCGTCCTGACTTCGGCCGGACGGGTCTGACTGGACGCAGCCCTGCGCGACGGGCGTGGCTGTGTTTGTCGTGCTGTGTTGCGATGCTGTCCTGTGGCCAGGCAAGCCAGGTCCTCACGGGAGACAAAAGCAGATAGCAGCCCAGGACTGGCTGGGGAGAACAGGGCGTGGGGCGAGGGGGATCGAGACGTAGAGAAGAGATCGGGGTAGGTAGCGGGACAAGGAGGCAGAACGCCTCCGGGAAGAGAGCAGAAAGTGGTCTGCACGATCCCCCTCGGCCTTTGATTCAATGCATTGGAAGCTGCAGTGATGCCGGCCAGTGGGGCCTGGACTGCATTCCCTTCGTCATGGCCTCCTTGCCAAGGTTCCCTTCTTTTTTTTTTTTTCCCTCTGGACTCCGGCTGCTTAGGTGGGTTAGCTCGACAGCTTGTACCTCTACAGAGCTACACCCGGCCCCCTCTTGCTGCTGCGGGCCCCCGTCGCGCTGCTTCCTCCGCGCTAAAATCCTCCTCAAGCTTCGTCATCTCCCCCCCCGAAGGTGCTGTTACGGGCTAGGTACCTCTACCTTCCAGGCCCCACGAGGCAGGGCGAAGGTAGGTAGGCAGCGAGCGAGCGTGGGTGAGCGCGGGCCACAACCTCTGCTGTGGTCCCACCCTCCATCACAGGCTTCGACTCTCGTGAACTCTCGTTCCCCTGCCTCCAGCGAGCTCCTCTGTCCCCCCCCTCCACTTCTACAAAGCCAAAAAAGAGGCTGAAGTTGGACACCACCACCACCAACCACTACCACCCCTTGTTTGGGAGGCACTCTTTAATTTGCAGTTAGCTCACACTGACCAACTGCGCACCATCACTTTCTTCTTCACTTCTCTTCCCTAATCTTTTATTTTCCTTTTTCGCTGTCACTGCTCTCTCTCTCTCTCTCTCCCTCCCTCTCTCGCGCTCACTTATTCTTTGATCGATCCCTGGAAACTTTTTTTGTGAGATTGCCCCGACCAATTCATCGGGACCGACCCTCCCTCTCTGCAGCTCCCGTTTCCTCAATTCCCCCGTTCCCACCTCCTCCGACTCCACTCCCGCTCTCGCACGTAAATTCACCCGCTGATAGCAGCAAGCACCACGCGTGACATCGAGAACTGCAACTGCAACCTGCAACAAGCCTTCATCCGCGCAGCAGGTCCCCCTCGACGTCTGACTCCGATTCGGCACGCCCTGCTCCTCTTTGGGAGCGTCGAACGCCAAAATGGTGGTTGCTACTATCAAGTAGGTCTCTCGACCCCGTCCGCCGCTCCTGCAGCGGCGGCGAGCCGCCTCCTCTTTCTTGGATGCCTGCGAGACGCCCATCACCACGACGTCGTCGGCCTGCGCCCCGGCCATCGCCGCTGTTTGCCGATCCCATCCCGACACGTCCTTGGCCGCCTGCCATTCAAATTGCATCGCCCTATGCATATCCTGCCGCCACATTGCTAACCGTCGTCTCCCTGCAGGTGCGTCGTGGTCGGTGACGGTGCCGTCGGCAAGACCTGCCTTCTCATTTCGTACACCACCAACAAGTTCCCTTCGGAGTATGTCCCGACCGTATTCGACAACTATGCGGTCACCGTCATGTACGTGACTTCCCCTCGTTCCTAACCTAGTGCGTGGTTGATATCTCCCGCCTCTGAGCGAGACCAGCTTTGGTGCCTCGTGCACCTCTCAAAAGGCTTCCCCTCGGATCCGTCCCCAAGACCCAAGACGCAATCCACTGACCTCGTGTCCCTCTCTCTGTATAGGATTGGTGACGAGCCGTACACCTTGGGACTCTTCGATACCGCCGGACAGGAAGATTACGACCGCTTGCGACCCCTCTCGTACCCCCAGACCGATGTATTCCTCGTCTGCTTCAGCGTCACAAGCCCGGCTTCGTTTGAGAACGTCCGGGAAAAGTGGTTCCCGGAGGTGCACCACCACTGCCCTGGCGTTCCCTGCCTCATAGTCGGCACCCAGGTGGATTTGCGGGAGGACCAGCAAGTGAAGGATAAGCTCCAGAAACAGAAAATGGTTCCCGTAAGGAAGGAGGATGGCGAGCGGATGGCCAAGGAGTTGGGTGCCGTCAAGTACGTTGAATGCAGCGCTTTGACGCAGTACAAGCTTAAGGATGTCTTTGACGAGGTACGTATCATGCTGGAACCCGGACGAGGAGGCATCTGGCTCTTTTCTTGACTGCGAGAGCATGAGAGGACGGAGGATATGGACGGAGCATTAACGCGGTATCACAGGCTATTGTGGCGGCACTGGAGCCGCCTGCGCCCAAGAAGAAGTCACACAAGTGCTTGGTCCTCTAGATCAAGCCGCTTCTTCACGAACCGACCGGTTCGTCGCCCATCCTTGCCCCCTCTTTGTCCCGGAATGCCACGATCAAGAAGGATCCGGGCGGCCTTCTCTCGTTCTAGACCAGAAGCGAATGCCGATGGGGAGAAGAATATAGGCAGAGGGAAGGGGCATGGGAGATATGGGTGTGGCTAGGGGGACCAACAGGACCGATCGGGAGAGAATAGCGAACCGAACAAAGGTCATCTGGGACAGCCATCGTCATCATTAACGGGGGAGATGGAATGTCTTCGTTTGCAATTACGCTCGGTTCTCGGCGGGCCTTTTGTTCTGTGGCTCGCCCAGCTTTTTTCAGGGAGTCATGGGCTCTCTTTCCCTCTCTCCCCCTCTCCGTGAGGGTCGAGGGTGGGGCATTTGAACTTGGAGCGATTCGTTTCCCCCCCCCCAATCGTCGCGCAAGGAAACTTGACAGTTCCAGGTCCTTCGACGGTGTCTTCCTCCCTCCGCCTGGGACTCAACCACCATTTTCTACATTACACTATTTGACCCTTCTTGTTTCCATGTTAGGGCGGGGAACTTGATCAATGCAGGCACGGAGATTCTTTGATAGGCTCAGTTTGGCGATTTGGAGTGCAAATTCAATCATCATTTTCTCTCTCTCTCTCGCTCTTTCCCCCTTGTCTCTCTCGGCATACTGCATGCTTTCATGGCACGGTCTGTTACAATTCCATAGAGCTCTCCAGGATACACACATGAATGTTCGGTTTCTCGCCTCATGCCCGGTTGCCCCGGACCCAAAGCCCTTCAAATGCCTAGGACCACGGCGGAGCTGGGCATGGCATGGCAGACGCCGGAACTTGAGCAAAGGCCAGCAAACAATAGTGTACAAACATAAGTCTGGTAGGGGGCTGCGGGAGCTTGCCTCGGCAGCCCTGGCATAACAATCAACATGAGACAATCTTGTCCAAGTGGTCCCGGGTACACGCTCAGGGGCCAGAGACACGGTCCACACGCTCAGGCTCGAATTCAACAGACAAACAGCGGCCATGCCTGCCTACCTACTTTGGCTCCCCCAGCTCGTCCATTCCGTCATTCTAGGGGTCGGTTGTCAGGAACATCGCGCTCTTGCATGCCTTGGCAATTATTATTTGTCTTACTTCTAACTCACACTCCTTTCGAAAAACCGGGGGCCTTGACTCTCCGATCCCTTTTTTTTTGTTGGATTCTTTACCGATTTGACCTTATCGATGAAAATGGTGTACCGAAAAGGTAGGTATATGTCGCGCTCGCTCGGACGAATAATGAGACGCGTCAGTTGCTTGTGAGCCCCAACTAACGTTACGTGCATAAAGCTAAGCTCTATAGCACGTATACTACTACTACACCAGGCCATGCACCTCTACGGAGTAAATCCCGTTGTCGCCCACCCCCTCTTTCCCCAAACGTATGCCTTGTTTAGAGGTCGTCGGCTGCGCCGCGAGGTGTCGCGCTGAGATGTATGCGACTGGGCGGCATGTGCTGCATGGCATCGCCTACGCCTGTCTCCCTCGGGAATTTTTAGCATCGGCACCACGAGATCACGGGGCATCGGGGGGCGGATGCAGAGGGTGGTCCCGGTCGATGGCGCGAGAACACCACATCAGCACGATCACGAACGTAGACCCCGCGATTGCGACAGCCACCACTTACCACCAGGAACAAATCAAGACCGCCCTGGCAACCCCTAGATATTGTAAGCTTCGCGATGGATGCTGCTTATTCCAGGCCCTCGGGCTCGATCCCATCTTGGACGCTGCATCTTTCAATGTAAACCGTAGTTCATAACGCCTAACCAACCCCCTCGAATCTTGAAGGTCGACAAGGGGCCGTCTATTTCTTCTCCTTCCCCGTCTCCTGCTTGTCTCGCTCCCATTATGCCCCGCCTGTATGCGACTGGAACGTCGCGGCCGTGGGACGAGCGCACCCAAGCCTCGGCTGCTGACAGCTCCTCGGAGGAGACACCGTTGCTACTCACGCTGGGCCCCAAGCACCAAGTCGCCATACACAAGGAGGCTGTAGAAGATGGTATGTCCTCATCGGATCACCACAACCTGGTACTGCCGGTCCAGGAAGCGAAGACGCCGTGGTGGTCCTACATATGGGACTACGACCCAGGGCGATCCCGCGACGAGGTCCGCTTCATCCAGAGGCTGGACGTGTTCTTAATAACCATGCTCTCACTGAGTTACTTGATCAAGACGCTGGACCAGACCAATATCGGCAACGCCTTCGTCAGCGGCATGAAGGAGGACCTGGCCATGAATGGTAACGAGATTAACTTGGTTGACACTGCTTGGACCATTGGCTATGTACTCGGGCAGATCCCCTCGCAGGTGGTCCTTACCAAGGTCCGCCCTTCTATCTGGGTGCCGGCCTGCGAGCTGCTGTGGACGGGCCTAACCTTCAAACTGGCCGCGGCCAAGACGTCGAACCAGGTTATCGCGATTCGCTTCTTCGTGGGCCTCGCCGAGTCCACATTCTACCCGGCCGCCCACACCATCCTAGGCAGTTGGTACAAGCCGTCCGAGCTAGGGAAGCGAGCTTGTATTTTCCATGCTTCCTCTGCCGCAGCGTCCATATTTTCTGGGTATCTGCAAGCCGGCGTGTACCGGGGGCTGAACGGGGTGAATGGCCTCGCCGGCTGGCAGTGGCTATTCGTACGTCTTACCCAGCATCGCAGGGGGACCGAAAGCATGACGCTAACTGCGCTATATCCAGATCATGGATGGCGTGATTAGCCTGCCCATCTGCATCGCGGGCTTCTTCATACTCCCCGATCTTCCCGAGAACACGAGGGCATTCTACCTGACCGAGGAGGTACGTCCTCACCCACATGACCCCTTGCTCTCTAGCCTAAGCCTGACAGAGAACATCAGGACCGTGAGCTGGCAAAGAGGCGGATGAGGGAGGTGGGCCGGTTGCCACGCTCAAGACTAGGGCGGTCTGCCTTCAAGAGAATATTCGGTATGCATCTCGGTTTCCTTGCATCCCCGCTACGACTAGGGAAGCTGACCGTCTCCTTCCTTCTCCACCAGGCCGGTGGCACGTCTACCTACTGAGTATTCTATACATCATCTTCATTAACCTAGGACCCTCAGGCAGTGTAAGCCCTTTTGCACTCTGGCTCAAGGCCAGAGGCGAGTCTATCGAGCGAATTGTAAGTGTCGCCCCTCGCGTCTTCCTCCATCCCCGCTGTACCGTCTCTATATTTCTTTGGCGGTTCGACGGCGAGCTTGTTCTAATCTTCGGCTTACGCAGAACATCATCCCCACCGCTGGTGCTGCCGTGCAGCTTGTCACCACCGTGGGCTTCGCGATTATATCAGACGCCGTACGCCACCGCGCTCGCATCATGTCCATATCGACATTCCTCGGCGGCTTCGCCGCTCTGCTGCTTGCCATCTGGAACATCCCAGACGGTCTGAAGCTATTCGCCTTCCTCCTGCAGCGCACATCGGTGCCATATGGGCCGCTAAGCATGAGTTGGGCCAACGAGATCTGCAGTTCCGACGCCGAGGAACGCACTATAGTCATTGGCATCATGAACTCGCTAGGATATGCGTTCCACACGTGGGTGCCGCTTCTAACGTACCCCCAAGTTGACGCACCTACCTTCCACAAGGGCTTCATATATACGACGTGTGCCTTTGGCGCACAAGGCATTATCACGGCTGTCGTTGCTTACATGCACAGGGAGGACCAAAAGAGGACGGGCAGTGGCAAAGCGGGGGCGGACGAAGAAGGCGCCTTAGTTGGTGCATTGGAGGGACTTACAGATGCCAGTTAGACGTTGCGGCTACATCATATAGCATATAGATATCTGGTTTAGAGCTGAGCCTAATACTCAATGGGGCCATTCTGTCACGACTGACTCGTGTGGGTATAGCATGCCGGAGCAGGCGTGAGAAGGACAAAGACTTTGACGAACTCTGTACCAGCTTCGTCACAGCGGTGTCTGCGCTCTGCGCCGCGATCTCGGCCGTTTCACACTTGCTGCGGCCTAGTCGGCGTCCGATCCGGCCGATCGGGCGGCCAACTCTTGAGAAGGGGTGCTGAGTGCGGTCTAGATAGTAGTCACCGAAACTTGTAAGAGGTCCGCTTCCCGGCCGTTGGTGGCCGGGCCGGTCCACCCCTGTTCACGCTTATCATTTGCCAAGTTGCCTCCGCAACACCGTCCACATGCCCCGCGATACCGGACGGTGGCTGCTCTAGAGCTATACCGCCGGGATTTTTTTTAATTTTTTATTTTCCAAATCTTTTGTTTAGCTATCTCTTGATCTCGTCACGGTTTTTTTTCCCGCTCATACCTATTCTCGGCGCAGCTCCTGCGCTCCTCTTTCGCCCGTACCGCTTAACACAACATGAGGTTAGCTCTCGTTGCCGCATGGGCGACGTTGATAGCGGCATGCAGCGATCACGCCCCGAGTAGAGACTTTACACCAGAGGAGCTCGCCGAGCTCGAGAGGAAGTGGGGATTCGAGGTGTGTTTTCAGTTGCAGCGTCTCCGAGCGCTCTTGGTCGCTCCCCTGCTCACATACTCTCTTCTTAGTGGGGATTCAATGGCATCGGCTCGTTCGCCCATCTCAAGCACGTCAAGTGCCTGACTACGCCGGGAGAGCTGTTCGACATCGGCATCATCGGAGCGCCGTTCGACACGGCGACGAGCTACCGGCCTGGTGAGTGACGGCACCCGGGGGATAGCCTGCCCTCCGGCCCCCATGGCACGGATGCTAACCGCCTTCGCCGCCAAAAAGGTGCCCGGTTCGGCCCCAGGGCCATCCGGCAGGCCTCGGCGCGGCAGACGTCGTTCCGGGGCTTCAACCCGCGTGCAAACATCAACCCTTACCAGAACTGGGCTAAGATCATCGACTGCGGGGACATCCCCCTCACGCCCTTTGACAATGCGGTCGCCGTGGCCCAGATGACGGAGGCTTTTGCCGAGCTGGGCCTCCGGGCAACCCTCTCGCCCCTGATCCAGAAGCCCAAGCTCATCACCCTGGGCGGCGACCACAGCCTCGCCCTGCCGGCTCTCCGGGCGCTCAAAGCGGCCTACGGACGGCCGCTGCGGGTGCTGCACTTTGACGGTGTGTACAGCCTCGGACCATCGGGCTTGACCTGGCTTCTGACTGTGGAACTCTAGCACACCTTGACACATGGCACCCGGCCAAGTACCCTAGCGCCTGGCCGTCGGACCAGGCGCACTTCAACCACGGCAGCATGTTCTGGCTGGCCGGGAGCGAGGGGCTGCTCTCCAACGCTAGCACGGGAGCCTCTATGCACGCGGGCCTCAGGACCCGCCTGAGCGGCGACGGCTGGGAGGACCATGAGGACGACACCGCTCAGAACTGGGTGCGCATCAGCGCCGACGACATTGACGAGCTCGGGACGGCCGGCGTCATCAAGGCGATCCTAGACAACTTCGCCACGGCGGAGGCGGACGGGGACCCGGTATACCTGTCGGTCGACATCGACGTGCTGGACCCAGGTGCGTAAGATTCGTTCCCTAGCTCGGCCGCCGTCGTGACGCAGCAATTCTAACGCCTAGGTCTGCCTGCAGCATTTGCCCCGGGAACCGGCACCCCAGAGCCGGGTGGCTGGACCACCCGGGAGCTGATCCGTATTCTCAGGGGTATCGAGAGCTTAAACCTAGTGGGGGCCGATGTCGTCGAAGTGGCGCCGGCGTACCAGGGAAACGGCGAGGAGACGGCGCTGGCGGCGGCCCAGGTCGTCTACGAAATCCTTAGCTCTATGGTCAAGAAGGGGATGCAGCAGATGGGGAAGGAAGGCAAGAACCCGGGCCATGACGAGCTGTGATATAGGGTTACCCAGACTTGCTTGGGCGGGGATGCAAGAGCCGCGAGGGTGTTGTACAGTACTAAGTAGGGTCTACACGCTGCCGGTTTGATGAGCTCGTCGGCCCCACGTGTCACAGTTGAAGCATGGGAGAACACCACGTGTTTGTCCTCGTGGCACACAGAAGTTGATCATGCGGTTTATATTCCTCATATACCTTACTCCGACCGAGCCCGCCGCAAAGTGGCAGGCTCACTGCATTCGTTCCTCCTAACAGGGGGATTTCTGACCCATAGATGGGCCTTTGCCCGGTCTCCTCATTATCTCCCGTCTGGGGAGTGAAGAAGGCGTCGCCACTTCCTGCTTGTCCAGATCCGGCGCGAAGAGGATCGACAGCTCTTCTCAGCGCGTTCCACTCATATGCCAATGCGCAAGCCAGGCAACCCGCAACTCGAGCTCCTGTTCCCTTCCTCCTCCATCTCGGCTTCTCCCGGACCATGGAGACGGCGTGCCGACCACCCAAAAAAGTTATCCAACATGATACAGCGGAAGAACCAGAAAAGAAAAAATATCAAAAGGGGAGGCCCCTGGATATTATAGTAAAGAAATTTTGAAAGGATCGAAGCATTGGGTGGACAGAAGGCGAGTGAAATATTGGATTCGATAGAGCGCGCAAAAGCAATAACACAAATAACAGCCCAAAGTCACCCAAAGAAGAATGAAAGAAAGATTACAACGTGTTATTCAGTCTGGTCCGATTTTGGTTCGTCGTGTCTCCTCGTCAGCGTGGCACCCGGGGCAGGGAAGGCTGCCCTTCCTAGTTCGCTACCTCCTCTTCAACCCAACCGTTTAGGCCGTTCTGGCCGATCGCAAGGCCAAAGCCAGTGCCCATGCCTCCGTAGCTGGCCTGGTACTGGTGCCCTCGACGCTCGCCGTCGCTGCCTCCGGTGCTACCCGGGAGGCTGCTGGGGCTAACGCCACCGTTCTGGAACTCGGGGGCCAGGACGGGCAGGCTGACAGCGCGGTTGTGCTGGCCGCGGGGGCCGGGGGCGAGCAGCCCACCGATCGTCGTCGCACCCGAGGCCGGGTTGGCAGCGTAGCCGTTGGACATGCTCGCCGACTGCTGGTGCCCAGCCACGGGGACCTGGGGGATATCGAGGGTCACGCCGGGTTCGTTGGGCGAGGACTGGGCCGTGCCGAAGAGGGCAGCCTGCTGCGCAACCAAAGCCTGTTGCTGATGGGCCTGCTGCTGATGGGCCTGCTGGGAGACGTGGTTGAGGTACAGCGTCAGGGGGTTGTTGGTGGTGTTGAACAAGGTCGGCTGGCTCGGGCTCGTGGCGTTGGTGGGCGAGTTCCCGTTTTGGCTCCCGGTGCTCTGTGGAGGGGGCGAGGGCACCGTCTCACCACGAGGGGATGGGGCCTGCTGCTGCTGCTGCTGCTGCTGTTGCTGCTGCTGCATCTGGCGCGGAGGGTTACCGCAGCGGTCCTTGCCGAAGTTCACCTTGAACTTCTTGTACTCCTCCTTGCTCCGGACAGCCTCGATCGCCTTGATGGCGTTGGCAATGTTGGTGAAGTTGACAAACGCGCAGCTCTTCTCGCGAAGCGCGTTCACCAGCTCAATCTCGCCGTACTCAGAGAAGTCCTGCCTCAGCCTCTCCTCGGTCCAGGTCTCGTCGAGGTTGCCAATGTACACATTCCTAGAAGCCCCACCACTGACAGCAAGCGCAATCGCCGGGGGCAGGGCACCCGAGTGCTTGCCCCAGCCGATCTTCAGGCGGCGGTTGTGGATCATCAGGCCTTGCAGGTTGCTCAGCGCATAGAAGGACGCAGCAGCGGTTGGGTCGATGAAGGTCACGAAGCAGATGTGCTTGTCCGGGATGTATCGGATATGGTGCAGCAGACCACCTCGGACGACGTTGCAGATCTCCTCGATGGTAGTCTCGGGGTGGATGTTGCCGAGGTAGATGGTCCGGTTGCCCAGGTTGTTGATACCACCAGCCGTGGTAGCAACCGCGGCGGCGGCGACGGACTGCTGGGCCAGGGCGTTCGAGATGAGGTCGCGGTCGGCACCGGTCAGCATGTGGGCATAGCCCGGGGCGATGCCGAGGTACTGGGCGGCATTCTGCTGCTGGGTCTTGGAGACGTAGGCGCACCGGTCCTTGCCGTAGTAGACGCGGCGAGGGCTCTGCCACTTGGCCTCCTGAGGAAGCTGGCTTACGGCCTTGATGGCGTTTGCGATGGACAGGAAGTGCACAAAGGCAATGTTCTTCTCCCGCACAATCTTGACTGTGTCGATGGCACCGAACTTGCCGAGATCCTCGCGGAGCTCCTCCTCAGCGATATCCTCGGGCAGGTTTCCGAGGTAGACGTTGCGGGAGGCGCCCGACTGCTGCACGGCCAGAGCGACCGAGGTGGGGACCTGGGAGGGCTTGCCCCAGCCAATCTTGATGTCCTGGCCCTTGATGCAGAGCTTTTTCAAGATGGCATCAGAGTGGAAGTGGGTGGCGGAGCTGGCGTCCAGGAACGAGATGAAGGCGCAGTTCTTGTCCGGGAGCAGGCGGACGGACTCGATCTGGCCGCTGCGCACGTGTCCTAGGATCTCCTCGGCGCTCGTGTCAGGGGGGATGTTGCCCAGATAGACGGTGCGGCTGGTGCCCGTCACCATGCCGGGGCTCATCGATACGGGCGAGGTCGGCTGCATGTTCATCTGCATCTGGCCCTGCATCTGGTTGAAGGAGCCAGTCGGCGACTGCGGCGAGTAGAACTGGGGGGCGCCGTAGGCCGAGGGCGACACGATGCCCTGGTACATGTGGGGAGACATGTTGCCCTGCACGGGGCTCGAGGCGCCGTTCTGCTGCTGCTGCAGGCTCTGGTGCTGGGCGTGCTGGAAGCCCGAGACGCTCTGGAAGTGTGGGCTCCCGAAGGCGGCGGGAGTGCCGGGCTGGAAGGGACTTCCCAGGAGGAGCTGCGAGGGCAGCAATGGGGTGAACTGCATGTCAAAGGCAGTGCCCGGGGTGGTCAAATCGGCGCCATTGGGCGGCGGGGGCGACTGCTGGGGCATGGGCTGGGTGTTGATGGTCGGAATGTTACCGCGCCGAGGGTGCCTGTCAGCGAAGCCAACAATGTTGGAAGTGAAGGCGCCATGGGAGAAGCCCGTGTCGCTGTTGGAAGGCTTCGAGGCATGGCCGAAGCGAGGAGGGGCGCTAGGCCCCCCGGTCTGGGGTCCAGACAGGTCCTGCATCCCGAGAAGATGCGGAGGGACGAGAGTGTCCCTGGCGACGTGCGATAGAACCGCCGTTTTGACAGATTAGGCGTGCCTCGGGAAAGGCACGGCGGAGCAAAGATATGCGCGTTGGAATGTACCTTGTGTCTCTCTCACACAAAGTAGGGGTCTGTCCTAGAGCGGATCTAGAACAGAGCACTTCAGCCACGATTGACCCGAGAGTCCCGGGGAGAAAAAAAGAGTGAGCAAAAGCAAGTATCCGTAAACGCTGCTGGAGGGAGGTATAGCCGGCTAGCAGGTTGAATAGCAACTTGGTATGTCACTGGAGGTACATGTATACGGGGCGGTGCTTTCAAAGAGGGTTCGGCGTCCAACCGGTCAGAAGGGGTGCAGGGGATGCCTGAGCCGGGAAGAGACTGGGAGCTGACACAACGGTCGCGACAAGGATTTCTCAACTGGGGGGGAAGCAATTGGCCTTCCCAGAAGAATCGAGTGCCAGGGTCCTTGGGCCTTGGGTAAATTTTTGTTCGGGTCCTCGAGAGGCGCTGGCAAACGGTCGAACAAAGGTCGGCTTGTCTGGAATTAAACGGGCGGTCGAGTAGTGTACTCTTTAGCGAGCGTCGAGAAAGAGAAGAGGGCGAAAAAAGACGGTCTTCTGGCTCGGAATCGGTTGCTTCACAGCATTCGGCGTCTGTACAGGAGGTCGCGAGGTCGAGGAAGCTACGTGAGCTCGGGGGTCGACGAGTTGGCCGGTGGGCAAGGAGAGAAAAAATAATTAGAAGGCAATATACCAGGGGGGAACGAGTGTCGATGTAAGGTAAGCTCGTAAAAAATGGCCCAAGAATGTGGCCAAGGAAGAGCGACAAAAAGTCGGATCGAGCGGAGGGTAAGAAGAAGGGAAGGCAAGGCGGCTTGGAGGGGGGGAGGAGGATGAGGTTGGAGGGAGAGAGAGAGAGTAATATGATGAGAGGGAGCGAAAGAAAGGAAACGGCTCATGAAGAGAAGGGGAAAAAGGGAGGACTGGCCGGGGCCGTACGTAGTAGATTAAGGTACCCAAAGGGGAATATCAATCTAACTTAGCGCAGGGACCCGCCCGATACCCTGGTCCCGATGCATGCTGTTAACGCAATGCGCGCCCCTGCCGCCGCCTCCCTAGCGTCCTGTATCTTGCCTCCAAGTCTTCAATGTATTTACCCAATAAATAAGATCGCGAATATCCCCCAAGGCGTTGGGGGGTGGGAAAGAAGAGCCCATCTGACATGACAGCTCTCCTTTTCTCTATCTAGATGTCGTGTTGGCTCTATCACCCTCTCTCTCCTTGTCGCTTGGCGCGCTCTCTATCCTCACTCTATCCTCCCCTTTTTTTTTTCTTTCTTTCTTTCTCTCTCTCTCTCTCTCTTTCCCGTGGTGGCTCCCTCAGCCCTTACCTGTATGTACATGGCCCTTTTTTTCCTTTTTTTTTTCTGACAAGGACCTGTCATCTGGGGTGTCGTGCGACAGCGGCGTGCCACGGGGGGGAGGGCCCCTACGAGGAGCAAGCCAACCCCCGTCTCCTTCTGGGGAGGGAAGCGCAGCTTTGGGGATGCGGTGTGTAGCAATGCGCCCCTTATTTGGGGGGGGGACCCCTTCCACTGTGAGTGGGAGTTGCAAGCTTGCAGAGGGACCCTGCAACAGTCTTCCGGGTTCCAGCAGGGGGAGGGGTACGAAGCAGGGGAAAGGGAAAAAAAAAAGTCCCAAAGAGTTCGGAGCTGCAGGGCACTGGTGTGCAGCACGGTAGGTACAAGCCCGGCAGGACGTGAATCTGTATGCGGGCTGCCCCAGAAGATGTGCTACTATGCGAATCTCGGTCGACGATCACTCGATGCTTTTGTGCTACCAGCCGCCCGGCTCAGGCGAACATCTTATTGTCCCTCCTGCCCCGCCATCTGGTTCCGTGCAGACGATGGCGATCCCGAAGGAGGTTTCGGTCCAACCGCCACTGAGCTGTCGAGCTCGAACCTCCTCCCCTCCACCCCCTTTGCCGTCCCCCTCTCCTCAATCTCTCTCTTCTTGTGGAATCTGCCGCCCACTTGACAAGCCGCCTCGACGGCATTACGCTACGTAGCCACCCCCCCTTTTTGGTCTCGTGCGCCTAGCTATAGCGCGATAGCAGCAACGGCGTGGCGGGCAATTATTACCACTCAGCTGCCTAGCGCGAGTCGTTCCCGTAGTGGGAGGGTTAATGACACCGAGGCAACTTGCTCAACTGACTGGCTGAGTGGAGAAAGAAAGAGAAAGAGAGGAGACGGCCGTTTTCTTCGCACACGCCTGAGTCGTTGAGACCCCCGTTTCTGCTAACCCATTCCCAGCCACTCTCCTCCTGCCCGCCCTGGCCCGGGTAAGAGGGTGTGAGAAAAAAAAAAGTTAAAAAATCAACCGAATCAAACCTAGGTTACGCCCCGAGAAAAAAAAAAAAAAAAAAAAAAGGACGTACCGACGTAGCACTCGCAAAATCCCCGGTCGCCTCAACGATGATCCTAGGGCAGAGTACCCGGGACACATCAGCGTCTTCGGGTGGCATCTCCATTCGAGCACAGATCTGACAGCTCTCGAACATGCGACTCCCCAAAATAGGCACTCTCCGCATGCACTGGTCAGATGAAACATACTGCAGGGGGAAGCCTCCAGTCTAGACTCGACCACCGCCAGCCAGGGAGGCAGGGCGGGCCCTGGGTGCTGCCAAGCTGGCGTGGCACTGCATTGTCGCGCCTGCCAAGCTAACGATCTCACATTGTCGTCGAGCGTATCGCAACGCAGGTAGCTACTGGCTCAATGGCCGAGATGCCACGAGAGGAAGCCGGCCCAGGAGGCTCCGAGGGGGAAGAGTTGGGAGAGAGAGAGAGAGAGCTTTGTGCTTGTGTTTGTGTGCGAGCATGCACATGTGGGTAGGAGGTGGATTAGACGCCCGTAGCCTCCACTTGCTGAGCTTCGACAGGCCCCCCCCACCCCTCTTCCCCCCAACCTGAGCTGCTGTTGACGAGGCGGGTCTCGTTCGTGCCCAGGTATCAGAAGGTTTTGCCAGAGAATTGCACCATCTGGTAACGCATACCGGGCGAAGCGGGCTAGGGTCTCCCATCCCGTCCCCTTCCCCCCGCCTTCTTTCCTCGACGCTCCTACGAAGTACATGCATCCTGGATACAGATACGGGTGCTGTAGGCGCTGCGGCTGTAGCCCCTTCAAGCGCTCGCTACGCTATGGTCCACACGGTTGGCTGGTGCGGGCGAGGAAGGAAGCGCAGGGGTCGGGGTGAAGAGAACCAAAATGGACAGCCCCGAAGCTGCGACACTCACTGGCAGGGCGGAGCCTCTGCACCCGTCAACAGCAGGTAAAAAAAAGATAACTGAAGAACCGGGGAAGGAGGCCAAACAAGAGCAGGGACGCCTTCTTCGGTCCGGTGATCGCTATGGTATGGCACCCAGTATGGATTCCCGCGCGCGCCGCTGGTTGGAAGAGTGGACTGGAGTGGCCTGGATCCAGCCCCAGAGGCGTTCGACGGGGGCGGTGATAGCTCCCCCAATTATCCGTATGGAATCCCCCTATGCAGCCTCCGGCGGCCGCCACCTCTCGTACCTTACATTAGGGCCCCCCTCCCCATGCCGTAGTAGCCGGTACCGCCCGCAATGGGAGGCGTCTGCAGGAACCACATCAGGGCCACCGGGCGCCAATCCGTCGACCTCGGGGCCACTCCGCACATCCGCAAATCCGCAAAAAGCAGAGCTGGACGGGTCTCCTTCCGGCCCCCGCCGGGCCCGCCACGACTCAAGATCAGCGTTGTCTTGACGCGCTTGGCGGGAGCACCGCCGCCCAGGAACCCAGGGAACAGGGAGCAGGGAACAGGGGCGGCTTTCTTAGTTGAGGCACATGCGAAGCCAAACACACGGCGATATTTTGTCGGGCTTGCCCCGAGACCTCGACTCTGTTTTGTTTTTCTTCTTTCTCCACGCCCTGCTTTCCCCCCGCCTCTCCTCCTCCGAAGGACCGTCCGAACTAGGGCTTTCTCTAGTCCAACAATGGCAGTAACATCTTGGCGTCACCTCTCGCGCTGTGTCAAGCTGGAGTGTTTTCATGCGCAAAGCCCGGCACCATTGATGTTGCTTGGACCTTCCTCTCTGCCTTTGGGGTGCCTTTTGGGAGCAAACCTTCTCGTTCCTGCTCGAACTGTAACATCCGTGCCCAGCTTGAGATGAACTTGCTTTCTGGGAAGCCCTTGCCCTGAATTCGTCCTGTTGTCGCCCGTTTGACCCGGCAGAGCTTCACGTGGCACATCCGACATCTGATCAGCCAGAGGGCAGACGAGATGTGGCCATCGGGACTTCCGCAGGCCGGGCAGCCGGGCCTGCTTTGACGCCCTTTGGCAGCTGCGAAACGTCACGAGAGCCTCTTGCCTCGGCCAGCCTGTTACGCTCCGAGAGATGCTGACGAGGGGATGTGGGCTGCGAGACGAACCGTGCTTTCCATAAGCCATCTGGCCTCAAGTTCTTCGGAGCTATGTTGAAGATGCGAGACCACACAATCGGCCAACTGCTCCATCCGGGCCAATGCAGGCATCTGGGCCGCTGGGTCCGCTTGGTGCCTGTTCAAGGAGCCTCCACTGCCAGTCGTTTCGCAAGGCCGCGGCGAGCAGCAGATCACATAGCCGTGCATACATTGGCTCTCTTGGTAACTACGGTGCGAGCGGCAGAGGTTTAGAATTGGATTCTTGGGGTTTACCTGTGGTGCAGCCCCAAGATAGCTCGATCGGTCTCTTGGCATTGACCCCTCGATCAAAATCTCGAACCACATCCCTGTCTCGTTCCCGCAAAGTGGGATCCACGACGGGGGGCCTTGGCGCCCATTCATGGCGACGCCGTCTGATACACAGGCAAGCGGGGGAGGGCAGACGCCAAGTTCAGTTGCATCTGAGGTTCCAAACTCCGTCCGGATTCTATTCTAAGGTATCTCTCCACATACCGCCACGTGTGCCAAGTGCATCACACGAATACGCCCGCTCCTGTGCTTCCCACTTCTGCCTGGGCCACCCTTACGGCTTGCAGCGTCCCATGAAGCGCGGGTACAAGCAGCACGTCCGCACCGTGTGCTGGTTGGCCAGCCAGGCGAGGAACCGCTCCAGACCCAGGCCGTATCCGCCGTGCGGGGAGCTTCCGTACCTATGCGGAGGAGCCAGCTATTAGTTTATGATTCGATGTATAATCTCCGGGAAGAGGGGGGAGGGGGAGGGTTCGCGTGACTTACTTGCGCTGGTCCGTGTACCAGTAGTACGGCTCCGGGGAGATGTCATTCTTCCTGTACGCCTCGAGGAGCTCGTCGTAGTCCTCCATCCTCATGGAGCCACCGACAATCTCGCCCACGCCAGGCATCAAAACATCGACACTCTCGGTGACGCGAAGGTCGTTCGGGTCCTTCTTCATGTAGAAGGCCTTGATCTCGACAGGGAAGTGCGTAAGGAAGATGGGCCGGTTGATGATGTCGGTCATCCTCCGCTCGGCAGCCTCGGCGATGTCGTCGCCGAACACGTGCGGGTTGCCCTCTTCGTTGAGGATGGGCGGGTCCTGTTTGTTGAGCCAGTCGATCGCGTCTGCGTACTTCATGCGCATGAACGGCCGGGACGGCTTCTGGAAGTCCGGGTTGAGCAGCTTGACGTAGCCCGCGGCCTGCTCGTCGGCTAGAACTCGGTCCACGACGCGCGAAATGACCTCCTCAAGGTGCGAGAGCAGGTCGTCAAACTCGATAAAGTCCAGCTCGGCCTCGACATGCGTATACTCGGACAGGTGGCGGCGCGTCAAGCTCTTCTCGGCCCGGAACGACTTCTCGATACAGTAGACGTCGCCCATGGTCTGCATCGCCGTCTCGAGATACAGCTGTGAGGACTGGGTCAGGTACGCCTCCTCGCCATAGTAATCGTACTTAAACAGCGTCGCGCCACCCTCGACCTGGGTCTGGACCAGCGCAGGCGGTGACACCTTATGGAGGTCCATCTCCCGGTACGTGTCGATGAATGCGAGCTCGACGAACTCGCGGAGTTTCATGACGGCCTGGGCGTTCTCTCCGCGGAGCACCAAGTGCCGGTTGTCGAGCAGCTGCGTGTCCCATGCGTTCTGGTCCTTGGAGACCTTGTTGGTGAAGGCATCGGCATCCGAGGGAGCGGTGCCTAGGACCTTGAAATAGTCGACTTGGAGCTCCCGGTTGTCAGGGGCCGAGGCACCGGGCGGCACCTTCTTCAGCTCGCCATAGAGCACCAGAGAGGTCTCTTGGGCGAACGACAGGGCATCGTAGGTCTTAATGAGGTCTCCCGTCAAGACGCACTGCAGAAACCCGTAGCCGTCCTTGAGGGTCAGGAACATGGCATGCTTCTGGGAGCGCAGCCGGTGGATACGGCCGAAGACTTTGACTCTTGTGCCCTTCTTGGTATCGTCGCCGAGCTCGATAGACTTGTTGTTCAACTTGATCCGGACGGGCGCCGGGAGCGACTCATCCATCGTGATAACGACGTTCTTGGCCTCCTCAAGCCTCTTGAGTCCAGCGAGGCGTTCCTGCTCCTCCTTCTGGGTCGCCTGGGCGCCCTTGGCGAGCTTCTTCTTGTAGCCATCCACCCGGCCCTGGGCCTTCTTCAAAGCACTCTTGGCCGCCTCCTCCCACGTCGGGCCATCGGATGAACCCTCCTTCGGCGGGGTGAGGACTAGGTAGGTCGGGGCCGGCTTATCGAGGAACTGAATGAGGGCGTGGTAGAGTGACTGGTATGGCTTCGCCTGCGAGCCGTCGGCAGTCTCGTCGTCTTTGCCGGCGGTGAGGTCGATGTAGACTTTCTCGTCGCTCTTGGTGCGATCTGGGAGTTCCTGGGTGGACGCCATGGCGAATTGGTGCCTGTCAACAGTCAATCACAAATGCTCGAGTGGTCTCTGCTGTTTTTCGGTGTCGCTTGGAGGGGAAAACACACGTGGCGGGGCAGACGAGATAAAAGGTAGGCGGGGCAATTGGGCGTGAGCTCGGTGAGTCACCGTGCGATTTTCAGGGGCCACAAAATACTGTTTTGAATTTGAGTCAACCCTCTATCAACGATGTCCGGGCACGGCTGTTTCAACGGGATGGCCACGCCGACCACCCTGATTATAGGCAGATGGATATCTCGGCTGATGAACTCGCGATAAGCAATTAACGAACCCTTCTCGGCCATGCCCTTTATTTGATTTTTCCACTGTAAAATATTGCTGCAAAGGAGGGCACATTCATGATGGCAACTGTGTCACCTCACACTAGGAGTCATAGGACGAGGCCGCTGAGCAGTTGCATAAATATATTGCATTCCAAGCCTCTGTATAGTCGTACAGGCGCGTGGCGCGCTCGGAGCCTCAGCTGCGTCACAACAACGGACCTTCGCCGTGCATGCCTGGGCTAGTCGGGGCGTCGGTCAGGCCTTCGTTGAGCAGCCCTCGCTCTTCGCCTTCACCATCCTCTCTCATAATGCCAGTCTCAACGCCCATATCGCGCCCACCGCCGCTCGTCCGTCTCGTCTCCTCGGCCCCATTGAGCACGTACCACACGTCCTTCTTGGTCAACAGACCTTGGAGCACGCCCCGGTCACTGAACAGGACGTACCGCAGACCCAGTTTCTGGAGGTAGCTGACCGCGAGGTGCAAATTGCTGCGGCTGGATAGCGTTAGGGGGGTTTGGTCCATCCACGGCCGAAGGTCGAGCGTCGTTCGCGGGTCCGCGAGGGGCTGATGGCTGAAAAAGGCTTCCGTCTCGGAAGGCAGTGAGCGGGGGGGGGACTGCGCCATGTCGAGGTTGTATGCAAGCTCCGCGCGGTTTATGTAACCCAGCAAGATGGCGTCGCGCGGGTCCGACACTACCGGGAAGCCGCGATAAGGATGCTGCGCGAGGATGGCCTCCAAGCTGGCAATCGTATGCCCGGTGGCTGTTAGCACGACCAGGTCCTCTACTCGCGTCATGATCTGCGATGCCGGAATATCCGGGACAATCATCTCCTCGCTGTTGTCGAGGAAAGGGTACTCGTTGAAGTGGATCCACGATTCGTAGATGCCGCGGCGGGAGAAGGCGTCACCAACCCATTTGCTCAGCATCACGGCGACCATGATGGGAAGCACGTAGGTGAGCGCACCAGTGAGCTCGAAGGTGATGACCACGATCGAAACAGTCATGCGCGTGACACCAGCGAGCGCCGCAGCAGCGCCGATGATGGCATAGGTGCCCGGGGTGACACAGGGTATGTCGGGCTCGCATCGCTGAAACGCGATGAAGCCCGAGTGGTTACGCTGCCAAATCTCCATGACGATGCCGACGGCGCGGCCCATGAGCGCCCCGATGGCCATGGATGGCAGGATAATGCCTGCGGGGATCTGCAGGCCGAAAGTGATGGTGGCTAGGAGAAATCCGAGAACGGCAGCGAAGAGCAAGAGAATGATGGTGTATACGGTGGCGGAACCTGTCTTACAGAGGCCAAACTGGTCATCGAAGGTACCGGTGCACTCGGTAAAGAGGTTGGATACCAGCTCTGACGATTGGGCCCGCATGTAGTGGTTAGGATAGTTGATGAGCGCAGTGAGCAGCGCGACGGCAGCCACTTGGGCTATGGGCCCGGGGAGCCACCTCGCGGCTTTCTTCCACCGGGCCACTTGCATGTTCGCCTTGATGAACAGTCCGCCGTAGACTCCTCCCAGTATGCCGAGGAGGGCAAATGGAACAAGCTCGAAGGCGTGCCAGCCAGTGCTATACTTGACTTGGTACAGCACGAGCTTGCCCGATCGAAAGGGGTCAAACGCCTGGAGCATGACGGCAGCGGTCATGGCACACACGAAGCTCTGCCACATAGTCTTGTCCGGGAAGTAGTAAGATAGCTGCTCTAGACTGAACAGCACTCCGCCGATGGGGGAGCCGAACGCGACTGAGATGCCCGAGGCGGCAGCAGCTGAGAGCACCTCTCGCTTCCGTGCTGCAACATGTTAGAGATGAGTCTCCTATGCTTCCCTAGATACGAGCCTACCTTCGTTGTTGTTGATACTAGGGAACAGTTTGATAAACAAACTCGCACAGCAGCAGGCTACGTGCACCAAAGGGCCTTCCTTTCCTAGCCACATGCCCGAGCTAACAGCCAAGACCTGTCTTGTGTCAGTCACGACGTCTAGGCGAGCAACTTTCCCCACAAACTTACTAGTCCTAGTGACTTGGTGATCAGAGTCCAGCCCCCCAATAGGTGTCTAATGACGAAGCCGCCCAACACGGTCTTGATCTCTGGGATACCGCTGTGCTTGGCATAGAGCGCGTACTCGTGGACCAAGATGCTGGCGCAGAGAGCGAAAGTGACCTGGGAGGAGGTTAGCGAGAAGCCTGGCCCAGGGCGGGGAGCCAACATACCGCTAGGAGTAGGAAGAAGAAGTACTCTATATACCAGTACCCAGCCCCCGAGATGCCCAGCGCCGCGCTCCATCGAGTCCACCCCTGGCAGCTGGAGTGGTCATCGTAGCCGAAGCAGCAGAATCCCTTGTTGAGATAGAAGGCACCGCCGTCCGTAGTCGAACAATATCCGTATTTCAGGTCCCCCAGCCAGTCGGTCGCAACATCGATGCCCGCCGCGACCGAGCCAACCGCCAAGCCGGTCAGCACCAAGACTACCCAGACCTGGCTGGCGTCCAGAAACTGTTGCGCGTAGCCCAGCAGGCCCGTCGCGCTCGAGTACAGAACGCGTAACCTCTGCCTCTCCTTGGTATACTCAAATATCCAATCAATCGCGGTCAGGTTTTCATACCCAACTCTACGCCCCGGACCCTCGACGTACCAGTCGAGTGGCACTCCATCCTTGGTCGCGGAGTTCAGGATGCTCGAACCGCTGCCCTCAGGCCGCATGCCTATGCCCGTCGTCACCGGCTGCGGCGATCTCCGAGAAGAAGGAACGGGATTGGCGCCCGTGAAGGCCGTCAGGAGGCGGGCGGGCTGGGAGAACATGGACCGCTTCTGCTTGCGCTTGAAGGACAGCGGTTCGGTCAGATTTTCGCTGAGGGGGTCGTCGCCGAGGATGTCGCCATCGTCGCGGTGCTCGCCGACAAATAAATCCAGTTCGTCATCGTCGTAGTCGCGCGGCGCCCGGTTGCGCGGGCCGTTGGAGCCCTCGGAGCTAGAAGAGGAACCGTTGTTATTCATTGCGATAGAAGGCGCCGTATCGTCGTCAGTTTCCCCAGCCTCCAAGCTGCCATCATCTGGCCCTCAGGACAGCTGCTATCGGCGTTTCATGCGCTGTTATCTCCTTTGACGTCTGGGGATGCCGGAAAGGAGCACGAATGGGTTTGATGGATTGCCAAGAGCCAGCCGTCATGGGCTGGGGAAGCTTGCTGGTGTCGTTGTCGTGGAGTGGCGCAGGACGCTCGCGCATGGGTGCAGGCTTATCGCTTATCGCCTTGCATGAAAGCGGTCGAAGCATTGGATGGAATTTGGCCCCGCTGGGTCCGACGTCACGTCTCAGGGAGCGGCGCTTGGATGGCGGCTACCCTATTTAACTTGAACCCACCTGCAAGAACAAGGACCACCGGTTCTCAAGGGATATAACATAACTACCCAGGTACTTAGAATCGTGTAAAAATTATAAAATAAAATAAGATTAGCAAAAGAAATTCCACCCAAATAGTAACGGTCTTTAGAGGTCGGTGGCCCAAATAAGCAAGTTTGGGGGGGAGCAAAAGTACCTCTGTTGCTCACGTCTACCGGTAGGCACTACCTACCTAGTTTATTTCAATTATTCTTTAACCCATCCCTAAATGTGCATTTCGTATAACAACACTCATTTCTACCAACACATCAACCAACACTTGAGAATGGGAAACCCCCCTTATCAGGCCTAGCTAGGTCAGAAGGTCTCCTGCCCCGAGCTCGGCAATACCACGCTGATGTGATAATCATCGACAGTGGTGACAAATTTTGTTTCTTCCCCTTGCAATGAGCGAAGTAGATGAGTCGCAGCCTCTCGACGAGCTTTCGAGCTCGGTCCAGAAGGTCCAGACTCTATTGAAAACCAAAGACGACACTTCGCGGTTTGTCGGTCTAGCGCTTTTGAAGTCTGTGTTGGACAACGCGCAGGCGCTGAGAACTGATGAGGCCGCCATTTTTGCCTTGTGGGAGAGCGTGCCCCCGAAATTCCTCGACCGGCTGTTACGGACCAGCCAAGGCGTGGGCTCCCAGAAGCATGCCAAGGATATGCTTGACTTGGCAGTCTCTGTTATACACACGTTTACAGCCCTGATTCCTCCTGAGAAGAGGGACGAGAAGCTGGCCGGGAGAATACCTCGTCTAGTCGCTTGTCTTGTCCAGAGGTGAGCTCAACCACGCCGCGGTAACCGGTCACGATAGCTGACGTCGAGGTACTAGCTCAAACGAAACGGCGAAACTAGTACTAGAGATCCTCGTGAGCCTAGCCAGCCAGCCTAGCGGCGCAAAGGTCCTAGCACACATCGAGGACCTGTCGCCGTTGACAGAACTTGCGCCTTCCGAGCCGCTGGTGCTGGATATCCTCTCTTACGCGTGGCTCAATGCGCTCGTAGTGGCCGAAGACAAGCAGGGGCTGAGGTCAAGGATAGATAAGACAGTTGAGAAGCTTGTGGCTTCATTCAAAGGAACTGACGCCGTCACCCTCCTCGAGTTCATCGCCAGCCTTCTCCGAAGCCTACAGACGCCTATCCTGCTCGACAAACCCCATTGGCTCGAACCAGTCGTCGACTTCATCCGGAACCTCGTCACCAACCGCCCCACGGCGGCTAGCAGGTCCGCGTACACAAATCTTTCCGCCGCGCTCCTTGAGCTGTATCCCGGCCCTGCTGCGCAGCTCCTCTTCTCCAGTAACTCCGCCAAAGCCGACAAGCCGTTCTCGTACCTCTTGATCAACCTCCTCCTCGTTGATCTGCGCTCTTCGTTCCCTGCTCTTCTGGAGCAACTGAATAGTCCTAGCTATGCCGCTATCTCTAGGCGACTGGCATCTGCCTTTGACGTCATATCTAACTTTGTCGGATTTTTACTGCGCTCTATGGAGGACGAATCCTCCGGGTTCGTCATGATGCCGGACCTGCTCCTGAAGCTCCGCAAGGCTATCGCTGAAACCATGTCTGTCACGATCGAGTACCTCCGCGACCGATGGGACGCTTCGGTGGCCGGCGCCATGGGCCTGCACCCGGACGCACGAGCCGGCACCGCCAACACCTCGGCAGGTTCACACCTAACCCTCGCTTGGGATTCCAAGAGCGAGAACGTGTCAGAAGACCCCCTGGTGTTGGCTGCGATACGGACACTGGCGATCTGGCTCCGCGAGGATGACAACGAAGTCCTTCGTGCAGAGGCTACCGGCCTGACTGACATGTTCGTTGAGCTGTACCGTAGCTCCTCGGTAGAAAAGCTCGATATGCGGCGCGCGATCCTTGTCGCGTTCGAGGGCACGACGACAAGCGAAGACGGAGTTGCCGCGTTGCTTGAGCATGATGGCTGGGCGGTGCTGACGTCGGACCTCCTCTCCATCTTGCAGAGCAGCTCCACTACTGTCGACGAGGTAGCTGCGGCGCGGGGGATCGAGATTGTCCGCGTATTGCTCCCTATTGTTGAGGCGGAGCAGCCGGGCCCGCGGCCGGCGTGGCTAGACGTCGTCACGGGGATCGCGGCTTGGGGCGTGCCGGATGCGGAGCAGCCAGGGGGGGTGAGAGAATTCCAAGTGGCGGCGTTGCAGCTCGTCGTCGCGTTGCTGGTAGGCGCGCACCCTCTGGACAGGAAGAGGTACATGCATTCCATTGCGGCGGTGATAGGTGTTGCGAGTCAGCTAAAGCAAAAGCTAAGCGGGGATGCACCACTAAGGGAAGACCTAGATGATGTTTTGGAAGCCCTAGGCTCGCTCACATAAGGGTTTAACCAGGCCGGCAGCGAGGTTGACGAGATGGAGCATCCACTGTTCTCAGCTACCACGTTGACCTGCATGGCACTGATGCACGGCTACGTGGGCATGTCAAGACTTGATTCGACTCAGTTAAAACAGGCTATGCCATACTCTTAACAAGACAAGCCATGGGAAACCGTTAAGCATCGCTCGAGAAAGCCATCCATGCATCCGACCACCCCTCCCTAGCCATAATCACCTGGGGTCATCCCCATATACATCATCATGTACATTGTTCGTCTAACTCGCAGCGAGATTCGCCTTTAGTAGCCTACTGGCTAGCTTAGTACTCAAAGTCATCATCCACTGATGGGCCCTTGTTCTTGGTGACGCTCTCCTGTTTGCGGTACATCTCGGCTACCTGGCGACTGGTTGTAGCTTCATCGGGCTTCTTATCGTCGCGAATCTTGATGAAGCGCGGGAAGCGCAGGCTGATTCCTTTCTCCCCGGCGGGGTCGACACCCTCCTTCATGCCAGCCTTGTAGCGGGGGCTGAGAGTAAGGTCGGCCGTCTTGACCTCCCACACGAAGCGCGGCTCGAACCACACATCGGGCTGGTGCTGCCCGCCGGAGCTGTGCGCGTAGAAGGGCTTAGGTCGATCAATGACGATCTCAGATAGCGACTGGTGCAGTTCTTCGAGTACCGCCTCACTAAATCCCGTACCAATATTGCACACCGTCTCGTACTGGTCGGTCGAGGGGTTATAACAGGCGAGGAGAAAGGCACCGTAGACTGATGTTCGCTTGCCTCTGCCGTAGTAGGCGCCGAGCACGACCAGGTCGAGAGAGTCTCCAATACCTGCAAGGTAGTCTTTCTTGATCTAAATGTAACTTTTGTCAGCAACGCGTGCAAGAAGCGTGGCTTTGAGGAGACAACCCACCTTGAGCCAGTTTCGACTGCGCTTGCTGGGCTCGTATCCGCTGTCAGAGCCGTCCAGCATCTTGACCATGAGGCCTTCGCATGATGCCTTGACAGATTCGTCGAGGAAAGTCTGGATCTCGTCGAGTTCCTGACCGTCCATGCTAGTCGCAAAGGTGAATTCGCCCTCCACCGGCACGAATGCTTGGTGAAGAAGCTCCCGCCGCTCGCGCAGAGACTTCTGCACGATGGCCTCTCCGTTCAGGTAGAGCAGGTCGAAGGCGAAGACGCACACCTTGACCTTCACGTCTTCGGCCTTGACATCCTTTCTCTTGCGCGTCATGAGCTGCTGGAACGGCAGGACCTTCTTCTCCACGACGTCCCAGGCGACCGACTCGCAGTCTAGGACGAAGCTCTTGGTGTCATCCTTCACCCAGGTATGGAGCTTCTCGAGCACGTCCGGGTACTTCTTCGAGAGATCTTCCGAGTTCCGGGAGAAGATGGCGGCTACACCGTTGCCTGTCTCTTGAACGGCACCAGCCGGCGCAGCCTGGCTGAGTTCCTCCGCGTTGCTGTCCTTAGCAACGTAGTGGATCTGAGCTCTCTCGCCGTCATATTTATATTCACAAGTGAAATTCTGGCCTTCAAAGCGGTCTAAAACCTCCGTGATGGCCTTGGTTGGCTTGGCCAACATGGGCTTGAGCGGGACACCGGGACGGAGGTTGCAGTGTTCTCGCAAGTTCATGATGCCATGCTCTACCATCGCAGGGATGATGATATCGTAGCTTGGGAGCTCGCTATTCTGAGTCAGTTACGGGGCAGAAAGGGGACATTTTGGGTGTTTATAGCTAACCTGTATACGGTCTTGAGCATTGCCTCAGCCTCAGCTATGTCATTTTCCTTGGGAACTGTGTTTTTTTGGGCGGCCTCATGGGCGATGGCAGCCTGGGCGAGGGAAACAAGCACTGTCCTCTCGGCCAGGCCGAGCCGTAGCTTGCCTTCCAGAAAGCGAACGAGATATTTGGTCTCGCTCGGCCCTCCCTTGTCCTTGGTGATGTCGACCTTGCCCTTTGCGTTGGGATCCGCCGCCGCGAGGAGCTTCTTGATGCCGTCCACCTTGCGACCCTGGGCTCCGTTGCCGGTCACCGTCGCGACGCCCATCAGCCCCTTGAGGACGCCTCGCACCGTCAGTGCCTTAGGCTTGAACATGGTGGGCTGGGTCGACCGCGACTTGACGGCAACAAGACCAAGATCTCCGATTTCCTTTTGATCCTGCTTGATGACGGCTAGGCTGCGGCCGGTGGTCTCACCAATAGCCTTCATGATGAGGGACTCGCCAATACCGAGCTCGATGCCCGCATAATCTGGAGCGAGCTTGTTGATCATTAGCAGGACCGTGGGAAGTAGGTCCTCAGGAGTGAGCCTCATGACTTGGCGGAGAAAGAGAGAGCAGTGGCGCATGATCTCTAATCGCTTCGTGGTCAATTCAACCAAGGAAAATGTCGTGCAGAGGGCGGCGTATGGAACGGGCTCGCCAAGTTTCCAGTCCGGATAGGGATCCTTTGTAGCAGACGTCAGAATAGTCTGAACAGCTTTTCTCGCCTTCTTGGCCACTTCTGGCTTCTCCTCTTCAGACAGATCGTCATCTTCTTCTGCCTCCGACGCGGGTTCGGCAGCATCCTCGTCGTCTTCCTTCTCCTGCTTGACCGGAATCTCCTTTTTGGAGTCCTTTGGACTGGACTTCTTGTCGGACGCAGCCGGTTTCCTAGTCTCCTCGGTCGCCGGGGCCTCCTCCATGGCTTCGTCATCCTCGTCCTCCTCGATCACCTTCCGCGCCTTCCGCGCCCTCTTGGTAACCGGCCGGTCGTCTTCATCTTCATCTTCAACTTCGGCCTTAATCTTTTTATCAACAGCAGCTTTGGGCTCGGTAGCGGAGCGTGAACGCTTTTTGGCGTCTGAGCAGTTTACGAATTAGTTTAGTGCCAAGCATAGGGGTCGTGTTCTTTTAAACAACGCCACCTACCCTTCTCCGGATCCGAGTTCTCTTTCGCGCTGGCATCTTCGAGGCTGTCGCGCTTCTCCTTCTTTGGCTTGGGCTTCACATCTTCGTCTCTCTCGGAATCCTCCTCCTCTACTTTTGGCTTCTTGCCCCCGGCGCCGCCAGACTTGGTCGCGAACGACAGCTTAGTCTGCTGCTGCGGGGCAGGTCTTGAGCCATTGGGCTGGCCGAAAAACTTTCTGCAGGGCACAATTAGCAATTTATTGTTAAATAGGTCAATGGACGCAGGGTTGAGAATCCCATGGAGAGAGGGAGGCATGGTGTGTAGCTGGGGCGATCTACACACCCTAACGTGGTCTGCGAAGGGCGTACATACCCCAAGGTCGCCTGCTTGGGAGCCATCGTGATCAGCAACCGGCGCGATGTGCTCGATGCGAAAAGTCGGAGAAGCTGCTTTGACGCCAGACTTGCGGGTGGTGATGGCAAGCCTTAAGTAGCTGAGCGAGGGCAGGCAGCCGCGGGCGTTGGTGCAGGTGTGGTTGAAGTGATGGTCCTTGGGGGAAGCGGCATTGGCTTGGACGCGCTCGATTCGGGACGCGCCGGCAAGAACGTGGGTCGCGTAAAGAGGCACGACACCACGGGCTCCAGGCTCCAGTGCTTTAGCGCCCCGATTATCCACTATTCTCAGGTATATGCACCATCAACGGAATAACGAGTTTACAAACCATTATTGATGCATATTCGCCCCGATTAATCTTTTGTTTGGAAAGGATGGCCTGCCTGTCTCTCCCCCTACTTTTTTGTTTTTGGCCCTCTCTTCGGGAATTGTGGAGATCTGGAGCATGTCTTGCAGGCTAAGCATTCATCTAGGAGGTAAATTTACTATGTCTGGCGTGGTTGAGAAGTTGAATTTTTTATCTATATTAGTCCTTGGGCGTTGTCCTCATCCTTGAGCTCTAGTAGAGTGGCCTGCATGGTGTGTGATATACGTACACATATTTCCGCACGGAGTTGGTGATGGCTATGAGTTCATAAGTATAGTACACGAGTTACGTCTCGAGCTGTAAACCGCTACGCTTTCGACGGTTCGCTCGTAACGCCCTCTCTCACCCAGTCTGGCACAAACGCCTTGACCCGAAGTTTCGGTCCCATGTATGGATGCTGGTACGCTCCTTTCCGTCGAGGCGTCTCTGCTTCCTGTGCCCCCGCCGCAGGCGCCGCATCCTCGGCCGGCGCCTCGGTCGCTTCGAGGTCCGGTTGGATAATGAAGGCGTCGTCGGGGCTGCCGGTAGCGACGTCTGGCATGCCAGGAACCCCAAGGTCCGTCATGACCTCTAGCCGGCAGAGGGCAAGTCCGATGTTGCCCACGCCGTGCATCCATTTTCCCGCCGCTCTGCCTGTCCTTCCCTCCCGCGTGATGTTCGTATCAGGTGGGATCTGGCCGATGTCGTACTCCTCCGTCTCGCTGGTGCTCGGCACCGTAACCTTGACACCAGGGCTATATTCGAGGCGGCGCGGAACCTCCTCTTCCGGGGCATAGGCGACGCACGGCAGGGTTCGCTTGCGGACAACGCCGCGGTGCTTCGTGCGGATGGTCAGCTCCTGGCCGATGTAGCATCCTTTGTGGAAGTCGATGCCCCCCATCAGATCGAGATTGCTCTCAAAAGGTAGCGCCTGCTCGTACAGAATCTCTCCCTGACCCTCGGGGACGCCGCGCAGGTAGCGCCGCAACCGGTAGGCCGACTGATGCGCCGTCGGAAGCCGGAACATCGGCGGCGGCGGTCCGGAGCCGCCCCGCGTCACGAACCTGTATCCCATATCCGGCGCCCTCGTATCCTGGATGACATGTAGGCCATCCTCCCGGGCGGTTTGGACGGAGCGAAGCAGCTTCTCCGCGAGCGTCATCTTAGGCAGATCCCCGGGCTGGGCCACCGGCTCGGAGGCCACTGGGTCCGCCCATGCCTGCCAAACCGTGGCCTCATCCTGGTCTAGTAGTCGGATGAAGACCTTGAGACGGAGCTTATATCGTTTCAGATGAGCCCACAGCACCTTGGCCTCGTCAGCGTCGACCTCGACTAGGAAGCTGTCCTCTGGCTTCGCGCTCTTCCTGTCGCTGCCTAGCGTGTTGTGCGGGTAGACGAAGACGTCGTGCAGCACGCGGCCCTTGGCGCTGAGAAAGGCAGCGTAGAAGCCGGCGGTGTGCGGCATCCCGTTTTGTACGTTCCGGGTCATCAGGCCATGGAGGTGCTTGGCGGCGTCCGGGCCGGACACGCTGATCAGGCGGCGTGACTTCAGGCGCGCGATGCCGGCCGTGGGCGCCGTGCCCTGCGGGGGCGCTCCAATGTCCGGTTGCCGCGTCGCTGGGATGGATATGCGGTGCAGCATCGGCTCGGCGGAGACGCCGGCAGTCGCGGAGAAGGGCCGCCATGCAGACGCTGCGGGTCTCTGGTGCCAGAGGCACCCACGGCAAACAAAAGCTGCCTGGCGGGACAGACCCGAAGGGAAAATCCTGGGCGCCATTCCCGTGAACTAACGTTCAGAAACGGCGACTGCACAGGCTCCGTTCCGTCGGTCGGCCGGAGCTGTGAGGTTTGGTTTGACGCGCGTGAAGCAGGGTAGCTCTGCTGTCCGGCACGTCCGCGCGCCCTATGGAGGAAAAAAAGCTAGATGACGTCGGCTTGGCGTTTTTTGCGCCGGCGAAACTTTAGGCCCCTAGGAGCGCGGCGATAAACCCGGGCTAGGTAGCCCACCAATCTCCGGGCTTATCGCCGGATTAACGGATCGGCGTCCATGCTCCGTCCCACCGACATCCATCACATCTGGGGGCAACTCGATACGGCCCGAGCGTCTCGAGGCTCAACTCTTAACGCCGCCGTTTAAGGGGCCGTGGGGGCTTATGACTACTGGAGCAGGCAAGATTGTAAAACAGGGTAGGACGAACAGGAAGAAGCACTCTCGGCGTGGCAAGGGATAGGATGTGGCGAACCATGGGATGAGCAGCGAACAACTTCACACAAATGTCCAAGTGGCCTGGAGACTCAAGCCCCAGGATACGGACGGACTTCGTCCCCTGTCTGCTGATGCATCAGGAACCTTTCGAAGCTTTGCCTCATCAAGTTGCTCCGTAATTCCAGCTATCGCCCCATGTGCGTGCTTCAAAGTGTCAAATGCCTTCCTTCGAATTCCAGAACCCCGAGGCATCCGCACGTTGCTTAACCGTACCACCAGCTTGTTGACAACCCCTGCAAATCGTGGTGCAACCTCCCATCCTTCCCGCTGTGTCCTTCTCTAGCTCCCCCTTCTCTCGTCGCATCAAGCTTCCTTCCACGCACGATGCTGCACAAGGGGGACGGACCGCAGGAGGAAGAAATAATTGTGTTTCGACAGGACTCCAGGATTCGCTAGCAACACGTGCGGACTCCGCAGTTCGCCAGGAACCACGGGCGCTCCTGTCGAGCCAGAAAGCGCCGGCAGGAGGCGGGGTCGACCCGGACTCTAGCTCAACAATCTCATCTCAGTGCCGGAGATGATGGCTGTTCAGGTTAGCTAGAGTTGCGGCTAGTCGCGGCGATGAGGGGGAATATCTTCCCTCCTATCCCCTATCCAGCCACCAAACCACCAAACCACCAAACCCCCTAGCCGAACGGGCCCCCCCCCGGCGACCTCCCCCGGCCGTGGGCGACGTCATTCAAGAGCGTAGCGATGCATGGTGGTGCGGATGCACGGAACCATATCTCTAGTGTGGGGGAAGGACGGCGAGCCGCCCAGCCTGGCGCTGGTGCTAAAACTTTCGTTTCTTCTTAGCATCATAATGGCCGTCTCGGGGCTGCAGCGCAGGATCCGATCAAGCCCGCCAGCGACGGCCAGTGCACCGGGGGGCGCCCAACAGGAGGAGCTTAACGGTCAGTTGACTCGCCCCTACGTTAAGAGATGGTCCGAGACATCTGGGAGGAAAAGGAAAACGGCGATGGTTGGAGCAGGCCCCTACGTTATCGATCTCGGGAGAAAGGGGGGGTCGCGTGTACCTTACGGTCGATCATCTGCTGCAGCTCCCAGGAAAGGCGCCCAGCCAATGTCTTAGGCATCATTCGACTCTGTAGGCACAGGGCTCTTGCGAGTCAACCCCGCGCACACCATGCAAGCCTAAGGCCATGGTTTCACGGGCAGCCTCGCGGGGGTGCAATGTCTCGAGGCCGCTCCCGGGTGCGTCCATACGAGCCGCAACTGTCGAGTCACCGGCCCCTCGCCTGCGACACTCACCGCCCATCTCGACGTGCAGCTTGCGCATGAGATAAGGCGCCAGGATGCTCAAGAGGCTCAGATGGCCTAGGGTCGCACCAAGACACGGTAGTCACACAGACGGTCGAGTCGGATAGTTTGAAGGTGCACATAGGTGGTCTTGTCTATCTTGCCTGGTTGCCTTCTTGTCAGTCTCCCCGTGCCCTCATGCAGAGGCCCATGGTAGCGCCGCGTTCGCCTCCCCCCTTGCCTGTCTTCCCGTGTCGAGGCCCCGCCACCTCCCCGGCAGATGGCAGGATCGCGGGGTTGACTCGGCGGGCCCCCAACCGGTGCTCGGCACTCGGAGTTGTGCCTCGCCCAAACTTGCCCCCCGTCAAGACCTAATGATGTGCTGCCAACCAGCCAGGAGAAGGAAGCGGCGGCCAGACTGATGGCAAAGAGTCAAAGAGCATGCGTGCAGAGACCTAGCAAAGCTGATAGGTGGTTGTACGCCATTCGGGTAGACAACCTCAACCTACACCACCTGCATGCCATCAAACTCTCCGTCGGCCGAGCTTTACATCGTCTTCTCCATGGCACCGAAGGCACGCCGGCTCGGCCTAGGCAGGTGATCACTAATGGAAGAAGGTTTCCCTAGGTTTATGCGCCATACGCCGATGACTGATGCCGAGGAGGGGGGCCCCGAGCCGGTGGCATCCCCCACCCCTCGCCGAGAAGGGGGGCGTGTGGACAGAGGACGGGTGTGGCTCTTGGCTCCTGCACAGTCCCTCCAGGCCACAGTTTATGATCGAGTCACGATTGAGAGATGCCGCCAATGAGAGCGCCGGATAAACGAAGAGCGGTGTCACGCCAGGGACGGTTATGTCAGCTGCCGTGTTTTGCTTCAAAGACGTCCGTCCGGTGGAGGTTCCCAGTGCTGGCGAAGAGCGAATTGATACTGTAGCCCTAGTATTCAAAGAGAGAGTACTGCCCAGCCGCGCCCGGTGAGTCGGTATGGATGCAATGTACTTTCGACTAGAAGGGAGAGAAGGGCGGTATAGCGATACTCATCCCGCGCCGGGTATACGCTCGTGCGACGATAAAAAAAGCATCGACAGCGGGAAATAGTCCCAAGGACATGAAGGACCGCGGGGTAGGTTCGTGGACAATTCTTCTCCCCTTAGGGGGGGTTAGACATGTCTATCTCACCCAAGCGTGACTCCCTGCCTTCCCCAGGCACCGCACCGCGCCCTCGAAATGATTTTGTGCTGGCGAGGCAAGACGGGGCGACGTTGCACCGGGGTAAGAACTTAGGTCTTGTGTATATTCTGAACCACAGCCGCATCTCCAAGCCTAGGAAGTACTATGCAGTGCTGCTCCAGTGCAGGTCACGCGGGGCTGACCCGCGATATGTATCCCATTCGGGAAGCTCTCTTTGAAACGCGCAAGAAAAACCGAGGGGCGTCTCCCGCTCGCAGTAACGTGCCCTCCCTAAGGCCACCAAGGCCACCAAGGCCATCTCGCAGTCTAGTCTCGTTTCGTAGGTCTATGTAGGACTCATGGCATGGAGCGTCCTGCCGAAGCTGTTTGAGTCGGGCCTGTGGGAATACGTGGTTTTCGGAAGCGTTGCGACGGGCTGCGACGGCCCAACGGCCAATACGGACGCAGCGTCGTTTTCATTGGTCTCTATTCGACGGTGGCTCTGGCGAGTCAGGGCCCGCAAGCCACTGTCGCAGGACCTGCCAACGCCGCCAAGCATGGGGGGGAAGGGGGGGGGCAAGCCCTGCACAGAGGTATACGCTGGCAACGGGGAAGCAATTACGCCTACGATAGTGAAAAGGCACCTCCGCGGGCGGGTGTGCCCACTAACAAGCTGCCAGGCCGCCCTGTCTGGCCGTGCTTAGCCTCAGCGCCCACGGCGCTGCAATCTACTCATTTGAGGTGTCTTGCCAAGGTTCTTGACGGGGGAAGGAGCGCCAACACGAACGTCTCATTCAGGGCTAAGCCAGCTACCCCCAGCAAGAATGCCCAGAGTAATCACACAGCCGGCCAGCCCGTGTTGCACACAAGCTCCCAGGCCAGCAGGGCAAGGAAGAAACGGGGGGAGGCGGTCGCTTCAGCGACCGTGCGATTCAGTGGCTCCGCACAGATCCTCGATCCCCCTCGCTTTCATGATACCATTCATTCCATCGCGGGTTGCGGGGGAGACAGCCACTCACTCCTGTCATTCTAGACCCCTGATTCCATTCCTCAGGGAGCGGCTCCGGAGTCCGGACCCGGCGCGAGCCAGGCGGGAACTAGGCCCGCCGCCCTGGATGGAAAAGCAAACAGTAAAAAGAAAGAAAGCAAAATTGTCTCCGAGAAGTATGCGGCGGGGCCGGGGAATTGAAGCGGCAAGACAAAGGCCAGCGAAGTCCGTCTCGACCACGGTGCTGATGAATCAGGGAAAGAATTGGAACGAATTCGAACCGTGCGCCCCGCCTTCCCTTCCAGCTCGGCGACGGTGGAACCCTTGTCAGCGCCCCTTGGGGCGCCCAGGGCGTAGGACGTGTCAGTGGGTGACAAAGAGCGCCCTTGGCCCTCGCGTCACCCTTTATTAATCCTCCCAGGGCGAGGGAATCGGCGTTTGTCAAATCCCGTCCGAGCCGCCGAGGGGTTGCGGAGGTACTGGGGATGGGGCCACCCCCGGTGTGGAACCCGCTTGCTGGGAAAGGGCGTGTGGGTTGAGGGCGGTGAATCATTGCCGATGATCGACACAGGCTTGTGAACTCCCACCTCTGACCGAAACCGGTCTCGGGACCCGATATCGTGAGGCGGCCAGAGGCATTGCGGCATCGCAGCCTCACCCCTCCTCGAGCTGCCCGTTGTCGGCTGTTAGCTATCGCTTGGGGCTATTTTTTTTTAAGTTGAGTGATGCACATCTTGAATGTTCACGTTTGCATTGGGAAAAGGAGTTTGATGAGATTTGATGATTTTATTTCATCACTGCTATAGTAAGCTTGGCCTCTGGGCTCTATGCCCGGCTACCCCGGCTTTCCCTGAAATTTGGGAAGCTCATGCCTCTAAGAGGCTATGGCTCTCGCTCGACCTCGAACACGCTCAATCCGAGCGTGTTAGGGAGCGAAAGAGCCGACAAGAATTGAAAGTGAACAATAAAAAAACGCCCTGTCCTTGCCATTCTGGCACCAAAACCGACAAAAAGATCCATGAAACATTGAGTGGTGCCGTGATGCTGTTGAGTCTAATAGCTCCCTCCCACCCAGTCGCTTTTTAGCTGTGTAAATGCAGATGCCCGTTGGGTATCAAGTTTTGGTGTAACGCCGCCCCAAATGCAGAGAAAGGAAACAGAGAGATCAAGCTTCGCTTAGTAGACTGATATCGCTGTGACCAATCTTGCTGGGTTGCGGGGCGGCAGGTAGAAGCCTCCGTCGAAGGCGTCCTTTTCTTGTGAATCCCAGTCGTGCGAGTCGATCTCCTGCTCCTTCTCTGAAAAGGTGGCGAGGATGGCTGTGGGTGGTGATGGGGGCATCGACTCGTCTTCGGACGAGTCCTCGTCGTGATCGAGCTCGGGAGGCGATGCCGAGTGTGATGGGGAGCGGCGGAGGGTGAGCTGAGCAAAGTCCTCCTCGTCATCGTCGTCCTCCTGCATGTCGTCGTAGAGGGTGGGCTGGTGCGAGGCTATCCGGCGGAGCGGGACAGCATCGGCCATCTCAATGTCCTCCTCGGCGTCGAACTCGCTGTCCGAGTCCGACTCGGACTCGGCGTCCTCGGGGCTCCAGTCCTCTTCGGGCTCCTCGATGACGGTGTCGGCCCACTGGATGTGCCTCTCCTTCTCCTCGGTCCGGGACGAGGCGCGGACCGACTGGTTGAACCACGACTCCTGCTCCCGCTCGGCGTCGGCAAGCTCAAGCATCAGCGAGTCGAGGAGGTTGGCGTGCCCGACGAGCAGGCGGAGGTTGTGGTCAGGCTGGGCCGCCTCCGAAGAGAGCTTGGCCCGGGCCTTGTGTGCGAGGTAGTAGGTCTGGGTGATGGACATGGTCTTGCGCTTGAGGGGAGCAGCAGCAGCAAAGGGAGCTGTCGGCTTGGTAGATGAGAATTGTGTGGTGGAAAAGGAAGCCATTTTTTTTCGAGGCTGCCAGGCAGAATTTAATGCCCAAGAAATCTATGGTGCAATGGGCGGCCTGGGTTGTGTGTGAGTCAACACTTTAAAAAAGTGGTAGAGCGCCGTCTTCGGAAAAGGGCGTGCGTTAGGCAGGGGTGTGGGCCCAAGAAATTTCCCGGGGGGTGTAGTGGGGTGTTGCTTTGGCAGTGTTCGACGAGGAGCTCGCAGGTTGGAAGGCTCTCTTGTTGATGGGTTTAATAAACAACAGAATCTATCGAGATCGAGTGTTTGTAAGAGAGTTGTTTCCAAGGTGAAGCTGGTGTCTGATGGGATCGAGAGGAAAGCGGGTTTGAAGGAGGGAGGGATGCCTGACTTTAAACCTGGCTGACTGCTAAACCTTTGACCGCCATAACCCTCGTGGAGTTTAGGGACGGCACCGTGGGTCACTCGCATACCGCACGCCGCGTAGCTGACAAAACCCGAGCCTCCACCCCTGCACCCAAAGGAGTTCGGCCTTACGACGCTGCGACCCTCCGAGGGGCTTGTCCCAAGCCGCGACGGGTCCGCGTGGCCCTTCGCATCGCTCGCTCTCGTTAATTTTCCGTGCTCGTTACTGTGCTGGGTACGAAGTATCCACAGTACGTACTCCCCGGACCATAGTACGTACCGATGACTCCCCGTCACTCCGTTCCCCCCCAGGCCAACAAGGACCCGAATTGAATTCCATTCCGGACGCATTCGCTCCTATCGGGCCCTAGGGGCGGAGTTATGAGTTATGGCGTTACGGTTCCCCAACATTCCCTTTCGTTCCTCTATTGATACCGTATAGGGCACAGATGGATGCACGCACCACCGTCCACCACCGTCCGTTTCGAACACATACACACATACACACGCGGAGAGACACGTATGTCGCACTCGTCAGGTTCTCGCCCCGGCAATGTTTGTCTACGCAGAAACCCGTCCATCGCTAGCTACGATCCAATATTGCACCGCCGTCTCCCTGAATGCAGCAGCCTGTGCTTGGCACCGTGTGGGAATTCGCGTGCCTGGACGCTCAACCCCCGACGGACATTCTTCCTCAGAATGATTGATTAGTGAAAGCCTGGAGTAGTGCAGTGCGACACTAGTGACAGTCAGCAGTGCTGCTGATGTAACAACTTGATGACTGGATTTTTAATGCTGCCTGGGATCTACGGCAGAGACCCCTGCCCCGCCTTTCTGTGCGCTTCTTCTCCGTGCTTGTTCCGCCGGATCTTGCCCAAAGTCCAGCGTTCGCAGGGCCCCCCCCCCCTTTCTCCCCCACATTATTGGCTTCGGAGATGTCAAGATTATGTCGGCATCAATTATTCATATTTCTGAGGGGGTTCGATTGGAAATCCAGAATGGCACCGTGTACTTTCTGGGCGCACCATTTACGTTTTTGGGTTTCCCGTCTCGAAAGGAATGACCCTCCGTCTCCGTTTGGTGAAACCTAGTCCGCCGTTGCCTTATTTCCCAAAAGAGCCCAAAGAGTATGCGTCGCCGAGCAGGGCGCAGAGAGGCATAACCCGTGGCTTTTTTTTTCTCACTCATTATGACTCCGCCAACACCGGGGCTTGTCGCGCGCTAGAGGCCGCAAGGCCGCGAAATTATCCCGCGTTGGTACGGGAAGTTTACGGGCGGAGCGGGCGGAAGTGCAGGTCAGCAGACCGCATCGCTCCGGCAACATGAAGCCGCGACGAGAATGGACCGTGACGGGATCACTAGGAGACCCCAGACCTCAGACATAAACCTAGCAGTGATAGTCCTCTGTACTATGTAGACAAGGGAAGAAAATCGCTCGAGCAGGGAAGGTCGGCGATCTACGCACGCCGAACACCCGATCGATCGCGAACCCCACCAAGACCAGACAGAGCTCGATGCCCTATGTCCAGAGCTTATTACGCGCATTTTCGAGGCATTTAGAGCTCCGAGCAAAAAAAAAAAAAAAAAAAGCAGGATCCATGATGCCATTGAGGTCATAGCCAGGGGAAAGGGGGCTCACGGTGCAGGCTGGCTTGCATCACCGCGGCGTGGCGCCAACGCGTGGTGGTGGCACCGGTCGTGATCGTGTCGATTCGCTCGGAGCACGTAGTCGGCTTTGCGCGTCGTGCGTGGCATCAAACAGCAGTCGGCTAGGCACGTACGAATTGAGAACGTTTGAATCGAATACATCCAGCTGCGCCTCGAACCCCCGTCTAGGCCACAGGCGCGGCGCCCACCTCGATTCAGTTTCAAAGTATGCTTAGGCGGCTCGCGCTCCCCTATTGACTCATTCCCGGGACCTAGGCGAAGGCGAATGCGAGAAAGAGGAAATAAACGGTGGGGGCTTGTACCAAACCTTGGCTCGGGGGCACCAGGCGGCCGAAGCGTCCACGCCCTGGCCCGCGGACGCACGCTGAGCCCGGCTCCTCGGGGTTGCGGAGACGCCCTGCTCGGCCTTCGCAAACGAAAGCGAGCGGGTCTGGGTGCGCCCAGATACGAGCAGCAAGCGTGATTGGCCGACTCGCTCCCTCCACCCATAGGGCTGACGCCTAGATTGGGACGTGCTCGTCCTCTCGCGCGAATCTCGCTGCGTCTCCCGAACAGGACTCTGTGCCTTGTACGACGCCCACGTACCGTGCATCCTGCAAGGACAAAAAGGGAAACGAAGGGACCGCGCAGATTAACCCGCGGCTCCCAAGCCCTCAGCCACCATAATGGACCTCGTACCTGCCAGTGAGGTATACGACTTGGCGATGATCTCAGAATCGCAAAGTGATTGCCTGCTGGGCAACGTCACACACTCTCTCTCATGCGCATCTCGCAAACGTGACCGCCATTTCGCTCCCTTCCTCCCTTCCCGCGCCGGCCCGGCCTTGCTGCGCTCCGGCCGCTGCGAGTCAGCAGAGCTGGATAGGAGGACGTCGCACGACGAACGAAGGGGGTTGACGATCAATTCCAATTGCATTCCAGCGGTGACGGTGACGAAAGCTGGGTGCATGGAGCGGCATGAGTGAGGGCCCCTGCCCTGGGGGAATGAACTTGCATAATTATCGCCGGGCGGTGTTCGGTGTTTAAGCACAACCTTTTTTTTCCCGCTGTATTCGGGAATACCTAAAGACCCGTAGAGCCCGAGTGTCTGCCGAAAATTGTGCTGAATAGTCATGAAAAGTGGGGAAGGTGGGCCGTCGGCGCGAGAAGGTGCCGAGAAACCCTAAGCAACCAAGCTAATTATGACAGGTTTGCTTGCCTCGAGCAGTACGTACCGTGCATACGCTGCCCCACCGTTCTCGAAAGAGCAAAATCTAGCTGCCCCTGAAAGACCCGGGCGTGCGGGTCGCTAGGACACCGATTACTCACCCGGGAAGCCCCCCTGGCCCTGACGCTTCGAATCCATTCGAACATCTCCGGCCCGGTGATACTTGCGCACTTTTGTGTCTTTTGTGTCTTGTGTCTGCCGCAGTCCACTGCAGTCGGCCTGGAGCCGGGGATAACGAGGCACCACCATAGGGCACCACCATAGGGCACCACCATAGGGCATCACCAGGGCCACATGACCTGCAGAATAGCACGCATCGTCGTCTCTCGGCTTGCACTCAGGCTCCCCTTGGATTCTAGGCAGACTGCCAGACCGATGAGCATAACGGGAAAGACGGTTGGCGCGTCGTCGCAGGCAGCATGATACGAAATACGCGACGAGCCCAATAAATAGTCCGGGCGACGTCTTCCTCACAACAGTCGAGATTGCGTCTCACGTTGCCGTGGTGGCTTGTTCCCCCCCTGGCCCATGTCAGCCTACTTGACGTGTCCCAGCCCTACGGTACTGTACCACCCTATGTACGTGTAGTACGGAGTATTCGTAGGGCAGGGAGTTTCTCCCAGATCCGGTGGGGCCGGCGGAATTCGCAAACTCGGAGCCCGACGGCCGCTTCAGCTCTCATCCCCCTCAAGCCACGCCGCAGCAAACCAGCGCACCGGGTCGCCCTATACCGCCTGCTTCCCACCCTTAGTCAGGAGGATCCGCGGAAGCCGTTTTGCCCAATGATGGTGACGATGGGGTGGGCTGAAGCCTACCCGGACCCCTCGCTGCCCCGGCTCGCCGAAGTGAACTCACACCCTGTTCACACTCTGGGGAGACCCTAGAGCTGAGAGTTCCTCCCCGAGCACCCACTCTCGGTCCGTCCCTCCGGGGGGGGGGGTTGTCACAACATCAGAGGTCGCGTGCTGCTCGTAGGGTTTGGCATACTTCGCTCCGTCATTTCTGGCGTAAGACCCCAGGCCGCTAGGGGTATACCTAGCCCCCACTGGGGCAGGACGGGTATAAGATCAAGGTGTGTGAGCAAACTCCGCTTCCGCCCTTGTCTCTTCTGCATGGCGCTGGCGGCTGCAGCAAGGCTAAGATCGAAGTCCACTTTCTCTGTCCGGATGCATGTCGAGTGGGACGCCATCCCACAGCTGTACCCCCGGTCGAGCTTCCAGCCTTCCGCTAAGCTACCTAGTCCCCTTAGAGAGAATCAGATAACGGATGACAAACCCATGATGGCGTCGGCCTGGTAGCTTGCTAGTTGCCCTCGAGACAGCATTGTGACCAGTTTTGCGGACTGGTGCTGCTCTACTCGAGGCAACTAATCGTTTGCCCTTGCCAAACACTTGGCCTACCTGCTGTCTCTCCATACCGCATCTTGGGACCTTGAGATCTATGGAAAGAGGGACATATCTGCGACGCAGTACCGGTACCCTTGCAGGCTAGCCACTATGCCTCTTCCATCCTCGTGGTGTGGGTGCTCAGGCGATACGTCACATCACTTTAAACGAGCCGCCTCACAAGGGTGGCCCAGAGAGCCGAGCCGTCCTCGTAGAAGTACAGTATTACTCTAGTTGCATCCTTGCTAGCGCAAGTCAATATCAGTTCCACCCCAGGTCTGTAGCCAGAGTATATCATACTTAAAACGAGCTCACAGAAGAGTTCACGGTACTTGACATGGTGAGATCCCTGCTAAGTTAGGAGTAAATACCTAGGCATTGTTAGGTTCGAATGCTCTTCCAGAGATTGGTACTTCTGAAAAACGAAAGTTTTCAGTGCAATCATAATGGGTAAAGTAAGAAGGGCCTTCTAGTTCATGCGCAGATATCTTTTCTGTAGAGAAGAAAGCAGACAGACCGTTGCGACAACCGTGGTGCTACTAACTACTATGCCATCCGTTATGACGGGGGCCACTTAAGCGTGAATAGCAACTTCAACGTAATAGTACCATGCTGCCGCGAGCAAGCCAGCCTCGCCATTAACTATGCCCCAGCGCAGAATGATTTCTAATCCAATCGGCCTAAAGTGCCCCACATGTGGTGACGTCCACAAGAGGAAGCATGAAAGGCTAGCTATCTAGAATACCCCTGAAAGGTTGTTTACTGCAGTGGGTCCGACCGCTAGGCAGCTGGTGGTCGATCTCGGTTAACCCCACCCCCGCCCCCGCCTCGGAGAGCTGAATGTGTGGCGGAGGCCTACTACAGTTTGGAGAAATCAGCAGCCTCACCGACATACTCTGTACATCTCACGCCCAGCTCGACAGCCGCGCCCTCGAGCTTGCCCCGGCCAACACAGATCTCCGTGTCCGCCTTCGATGGGGCCATAAGATGAAGAAGACACTGCTCTTGGTATTTATTCACGGCTTCAAGGTCCGTCCCCACTCCCCCGGTTTCACGCCGCCTTGCCAGTCGCTCAAGCTCTTTCGGGAGGCCCGTAGCTGATGATCGCTTCTAGGGGGGTGAGGATACCTTCGGCCACAACTATGGCTTTACCGAGCACCTGCGCCAGCTCGTCGCCAAGGCGCTGCCCAAAATCAACGTCGAAGTAGCTGTGTACCCCAAGTACGAGACGCGCGGCGACCTAGGCGAATGCGTGAGCAGGTTCCGAGATTGGTAAACCCCCACGACCCCCTGCTTCGCCGCTACCAAATCGTGGCTAACCACCCGTGCGTCGGGCTGTAGGCTCATGAACAAGGTCATCGACCTCGAGGTTGCGGCGGGTACCCCCTCGCCCACCGTCGACCCGTCCGTCCGCACCATCCTAGTCGGCCATTCGATGGGTGGCATCGTCGCCGCCGAGACGGCCATCGCTTTGACGTCGGAGAAGCCCATCCACGGGTCTACCGACGCGGCCAATGAGAAGCCCACCGACGTCGACGACCCGACCAGCATACCGCGTCCGTCCACTCCCAACTCGCTCATGTTCCCCTACATCCAGGGCGTGCTGGCTTTTGACACCCCGTTTCTGGGCATCGAGCCCGGCGTGGTAGCCCACGGAGCCGAGGGCCACTACGCCGCCGCGTCGGCGGCTATCTCACAGCTGAGCGGTCTGACGAGCCTTTGGGGCGGGGTCAAAACGGCAGAGGCCGACGCGGCGAAGCAAAAGCAGGCCGCCGCCGCGCTGCCCGCGCCCGCGCCGGCCGCAGGTGGCATGGATAGCCGGGAGCGAGACAAGGGCTCAGGGATCGACAGCAAGGCGGCGGACAAGAAGGCCGGCCGCTGGGGCCGCTGGGGCACGGTAGCCATGATGGCGGGTGCCGTGGGTGCCGTGGCGGCCGGAGGAGCGGCTTACTACTACAACAAGGACCAGATCGGGGAGGGCTGGACGTGGGCAAGCTCTCACCTCGAATTCGTGGGCTGCTTGGCGCGGCAGCAGGAACTCCGGCAGCGCGTCGCCGCTATGGTGCGCCTAAACGGCGACTTGGGCGTCGGGTTTGGGAACCTCTACACCAGGTTGGGCAAGGGCGCCGGGGCATCCCCCGCTACTGGCTCGCTGCTGGGTAAATCGACGGGACGAACCTTCTGCGTCGTGCCGACGAAGGTCAGGGCCGGAGATTGGCGACCCGCCCTCAATGATAAGGCCAACGACGAGGCAGGGGCACATATGAGTGAGCACTCTTCCCTTCAACTCCGATCCGTAGCTACTCCCAAGCAGTCATGCTGACGATAGCTCCTAGCGATGTTTGAGCCGAAAGAGAACCCTGGGTATGAGATGTTAGCCAACGAGGCGAAGGGTATGATAGCCTCTTGGCTCCAGAACGACTGGTATGCTAGCTCCGGCGCACAACAGATTGGCAACTGAGGGTCAAGAACGTGTTTTGGTTATCGAGGATACCTCTCCTGCGGCCCATGGTGTATCCACGGAGTATGGAATACCGACGCTCACAGAATTCTGTAGAGCGACATGTGTGTGGGATGGTGTATTATTGTAACGATATAGACGTAACATCGCCGTCTAGCGCTGGCTAGGCCAATAAGCAAACCATGGCCCCCTAAGGCAACGATATCCGCAAGTCTAACGTTTATTTCAAAAGTCTATCAGCCACTCCACCCACGTCCAGCGCCACGCTGTATTCGCCTGGTAATCCCAAGCGGCGAGATCTTGTCTACCATTTGTCTATTACCAAATGCCTGCTCACAACCCGCTCGTAGGTCGCTGAGAAAAAGGTACGTGATTACACCTCAATTGGAAATAGCCCTAGCCAAGCTCGTCTCAGGGGCGAGCATTCGACTATTTTTGCTTGCGCTCACGGCGCTCAGGAGCACCACCCAGCTGCTTCCGTCGCTGCTTGAGCATGTGTGTGTAGAGGATGAACGACCCTGTCGAGAACTAGTGTTAGCCAGGCCTTGTCCCATTCCTCAACCCCTTGAATAGAGCGGCCACCTACCAGGTACATAAGATAGGATGATAGCACTTATGGCGTACGGATACCACCATCCCAGCGTCTCCGCCGGCCCGAGGACGGCGCTCGCCATCATGACCACCTCGCTACTGATGCCAATGGGGTACAGAATCAGGAAGGAGCTATAGCGCAGCCAATGGAGCGAGTAAGGAACCCAACCAAACTGCTTGAACGCAAAGTACAGGTACCGGATCACCTCGGTCGACGACCAAGCCAGGAGCATCGAGCTGTACCAAGGGCTGCTGTTCAGCTGTGGGAAAGGGTAGCTGATGCCCCAGACGAGGACCAGGCGGCTGAAAACCTGTATGACGGTGGTGAAGAAAGGCGCCGGGACGACTCCTAGCAAGCAGACGAGAGCGGTTAGCGATGGGCAGGAGGGCGGGGGGAGGGGCGGCGAGGAGGAATTACCGGTGATCGCATGTACAATTTCCATGACGGCGAGGGTCTGCGTGTTCCGCGTCCATGTGTTGACGGCCACGGGTACGAGAGCCGTACTCCCCCGGATGTAGGTTACGGCAACGACCCTGCCGAGTACTACGGACCACAGGAGGGCCGACATGGAGTTGTAGAGGGCTAGGTAGCCCTTCTTGACCATCGCCATCTTGTCGGATGATTAGGGGGCTTGCAGGAGCGTGGGCGCGCAATTGAGCGTCAATTTGAGGGCGTGGATTGCAGGAACACCGAGACGTCGAATCGCGTGCAAAGAGCAGCTAGGAATTCCTGGCGACGACGGAGGCCGCGTTCTAATCGATGCTGGCGGTCGGCTCGCAAGCTGGCGGGTTGTTTTTTTTCTGTTGAGCTCCGAGGTTCGAAAGTCTTGGCACTGGCAGGGGTCTCGGCTTAGGGGCGGCACCCCTGGACTTGTGTGTACTTGTGGACTTTGTGTGACGGCACTAGACCCTCAGCTACTACCATATTCGTCCTCAGACTTATTACAGCCTTCGAGCAACTGCATCTACTAAGCTAAGGTTCCTTCCTATTGATTGCGAATTATTCTGCGTGCCCGTGTCGCAATCGGATAGGCTTTACTCTCCGGAGGCCCGATAATAGCTCCAAAATCACTCGAGAAGGGATACCCGTGGAGTAGCACAGTTGTAGCGCCGCATTCTTGGGAAACCCTACTGCAATTTGCATTGATACCCTACCTAATCATGCGAGCGCTAGAACACTGGGCGGCCCCGAAAACAATTGGGAGTGTGCTTGACTCGTGATATCGATACAGAATACCCCAGAGCACAGGCACTCTTCTACGAACGTATTAGATATACCCCAGCCATGTGCTATTCGCCCCGGTAGATCGTGTCAATTATATAGGTTCTCGACCGGGAGAGGTGGTCGAGACGACTGTGTCGCGCGTCGATCATGAGCGAGAACCGTCCAGAGCAGCGAGGCCTCATCTAGAGCTGCATGTTGGACGACACCTCAGGAGACGCGCTCTTGCATTGCGCCCCAGACACATCCGGAAGGTAATATGCTAGACCATGCCGCACTCTTCCATGAGTTCACGCTGGACAGCATACGGACATGCGACGACGAGTACAAGCGAGCAAAGCGCGGAGCTCGTTGCTAAGGTAATAATATATCATACTTCACAAGGCGCAGGCATTTCTCTAGACATAGGCTCGGAAGACTCAAGTATATTATATCGGTGCCGAGTTGTGGCTTGGCATCTCCTTCCCCGATGAGTTTCTGTTCCGGTCTTGTGCGTGGATATCATAGCTATTCTTCTGGACATGACTTCATGATGCGTGGCTCAAACCCTCCATATTTGAAGCTTCAAATGTAAAACAAAACCTAAAACTCCTTTTTTGGCCCTCCCGCCTTTCTTGGGATATCGGTTCAAAAAAAAAAGTGAAGCAATGATCCGCATCCGGGTAGAACGCCGACCCTGGTTTGTAGACGACGCGGGGTGTAATTGGTACAGACTGACCCAGCCAGTATGATGGGAGAAAATCCACACGTGGACTTGCGTGATGCCTGAGGTGAAGTTGGAAGTCCCCGTAATTCTTCGGGAAGGACGGGAGTGGAGCGATGAGGATGAATGGCGAAACGGAGCCGAGAGGAGGGGGGGTCCATCCCGCCCAGCAGGGGGGAATTGACCTAGTCCTTCCCCCGGACGGCCTTCCACAGGTCGGTGAAGGGCGAGTTCCCTCCGAAAAGGAACTGGTCCGTATGCCTGCCGCAGTAGCTGTGTGCGTTGACGGTCGGCGATGTCGGCTTCTTGCTGGACTTCTTGTCCAAGCCGGACGACGAGGTCGAGCTCGCGCTACCCGAAGAGCTCTTGCGCGAGTGGAAGGTAGGCGGGAAGCTCATGTCGTCGGTAGAGAAGCTCCGTGTGGCCTTGTCGCTCGGGTTAGCCTGTGCTCGCGTGCCGCAGGGTAAGAGGTGGCTTACGCTATCGGCCGACTTGGGGGAAGCCGACAATGGTGTGGTGTTGGATCGGAAGGGTCCGATGGACAGAGGCGCGGGGCGAGATCCAGAGCCCATTGTGTGTTGTGTGTTTGTGTTGCGTGTGGGTGACGAACTGGGGGCTATCGAGTGCAAGCTCGAGAGCGAGATATATGCGTGCAGTGCAACCCGGCAGGAAAGGGGACAGTAGAAGCCGAAATACGATCTAGCTCGTAGCCGTCGTATTTGTAGGCGGTAGGGGTGCGGGAACTTCTGGATGCAGCGGGATTTCCCTTGACGTCCGATAATACCTCGATTTCCCAAGCTGTGTCGGTGAGGGGGTGCGGAGAGGGGAAGAGGAGGGTGAGAGAGAGAGAACGCGCGGGGCGGGCGTTGTCTAGGTGTCGTGTGGTTGGTATGCGGTGTAATTCAAATGAATGCCCTCCAGGGTAGCTGTAGCTTGCACCAGGCAATTCAGATGCGTGATTGAGAGAGAGACAGGTTCGTGGCCAAGTTCAACTCGAATGGGGGGACAAAAGAGGAAGATAGGAACCAGATCGCCCATGAGGAGGATGACAGCCGTGGGCTATTATACCCTCGGCCACTTTGGCTTCCCACGGGCTACACCACCCAACGCACCACACCCACGACCTCGACTCTTGATGGGATGTGCGGCTGCTCGGTCCCTGCAACCCCCCTTGGCTCGCCCTATACTCCGTAGAACACCGACTAGGAATGTACTGTACAGGATGTACTGTACCCACCGAAGGTTCTCTACTGCACTGTGCCCGTGGGTACCAGAGTACTTGGGGGAGCTGACGCCTCCTGGCTGGCCGACGAGCCTTGGCACACGTTGGTAGGAGCCGACCTGCATGAGAAACCCCGGTCGCAAACCCCCTGGTAGGCCCCGTAGGGCATCGAGGTCGGCCTTGACTCTCCACCCCCCACCCTCTGGCGGCCCAGGCTGGGTGGTGAGCACCGACGAGGCGACCGCTGACCGCCATACGACAGGTTCCAAACACACAGTGACGCCTTTCTTCTTTGCCCTCCCTTCGCTCGCGAGCAACCCCCCCGCACCGCGGAATCCACGGGGAAGCCTAGGCGTCCATGTCTCAGTGTCTCTCACTGTCTCACGGAAGGGGGGCTCAACCAAACAGGAACTGGCCTTAGGCGGGGGAAATCGAGCCAGATTCAGGTGCGTGTCTGGTTTTCCCCCCTCGGACCCTGGTTGTTTTATTTTTCCTTCTCTTTTCGTCCCCTGTGTGGTAGTCAGCGGTCTGGGCGGGCAAGGCGGGCGCGCAAGTCCGGTCTTGCATGAAGCGAGAGGTGCAGCTGCAAATGAGAAGCTGCGATGTGGCCCCAGGCTGCCAGGCAGCGAGACCAAAACCACGGCGCCTTGGGGAGCGGGAGGTTAGCGGGATTCAGGGAGCCAACGGGGCCTGGTGACTCAATCGGCACCTCTTCTGCGCAGCATCCACTGCACTGTATGATGGTATGTACCAAAACAGTGGCTTTCCCCGTCCCCCTCCCGGACCCGCGGACGGGGCTCCCAAACTTGCCAAATACTAGCCCCCTTTGGTGGACACGGTGAGCAGTATTTTGTACGGAGTACATTATTTGGCACTCTGGTCCAAACCCTATCGGCCGCACTAATTACGTATGTAGGTCCTGGTCTTGAGGCGAGCGAGCTCCCCCCTATCTTGGCAGATACCTCCTTCCTGGGGTATATTACTACATAGTATGGTACGATACTGTGCTCCCCGTCGCGTAGGAACACTGTGTGTTAGGGTTGGCCGGGGTGAGTCCTACTTTGAAAGTACAGGATGCTCCCACAGTCCCACTGCGAGTGACTGCATCCGCCGAGAACGCCTTGAGTGGATCTCACCTGGTCCCATTGGAAGCTCCCGATTGGGGGGGCCGCCCTGGCCTATCGCTGGGCCCTCCATTTCCCTGTGACTCTGTCAGCCTTCTTGGCGTCGATCAGCTGTGTGGAGCCTCCCACGGGTATCCCCGACGTTTCTACCCTTTTTCCACGCCCTGACTGCCCCGAGCTGGGGGGCCCAAGTGAGCGCGGGCGATCCTCGTCAATGCCTCTCCGTTTGACCTAAGATGAGCTCTTCATGCCTCTGGGCATCCCAAAACGCCCAAACGAGAGCGGGGACGGTAATCTAGTCGATCTACTGGCGACGACCAGCACAAGCCCCCGGCTCGCCTGTCTAGCCTGGGGTCCAATTTGGCGCGCCACCGGGCGCAAAAAAGGGAGATCGGTCTATGCAATGGAAGAAAGGGACCATGGGGGAAAGGGACCTTGATCCCACGTTGCAGCTCCGTGCAGCTGTAATATCTCGCCTGCCGATTTGCGTCTTGAGTAGCGAGTGCGAGGAATAGGAAGGGAGTGGAAAGGAGCTGCAGCTGCGCGCTCGCTCCTCGTGCCATTAGGCTATACTGATCAGGTACCACGCGTCTTATGGCATATGCTACCTCGTGGATTCCATTCCGTCAGATCGCGCGACGGACGTTGCAGTTGCTGAGGCACGCAGCAGCGCGGTACTTTGCTGCCGAGACAGGTGCGATCCTCCTAAGGACAAAGGCCTGTCGATCCTCGCGATTGGATCAATGAGTGCCGGACACCAAGGGAACACCGATGTGGGGACCTGTTCGTAGGGCTACCCTAGTGGGCTATTTCGTAAGTGGACGTGGTCCGAATCCAATCCATTTTTGTTAAGCAAGGACGCCGATCCCCTTCCGCCTTGGGGAGAAACAAAAAAAAACTTAGGGTAGCTTTGTTCGGCGAGGCGAGAAGCCCTCCTGGAGTGTGGAGTACATAGTTACTAAATTACCTTTCCAAGCAAGGCCATGACTAGAGGCCATCCGATGTTGGCCCTGGCGGGTGTTGGCCCTGGCGGGAATCCTCTGGACAAAGATCGGTCTTGCTCGTGTCAGTTTGTTCAAATGATCTTGTCTGCCGGTCACGTCAAATCTAGACGAGAGCCGCCGCCCGTTGCATCGAAAGTGCGGCCGTTACCTGGATTGGATCCCAAGGGAATCCGTGTGGATTGTGTGGATTCGTGTGTGGGGAAGGCGCCGGTCAAAGGTGCAGTTTGGTGGGTGTTGCTATTCTGGTAACACCCCTTCTCAGTCCACCAATCGCTAATGGCAAACCTTACCTTCGCGGTAAAGTCTAATACGAGCCGGCAGATTGGGCGATGCGACGAGGACTCCCGTAGGCAGCGAGATAACTCGATCGAACCAAATACCCGTCCCAAGCTTCTAGTGGAGGGTCGTTAGGACGGGACCGGGACGGAGGCACTGTGCAGTGCAGTACTGTACTACCTACGACGCGACGGCCGACGAAGGATGCTGACGTACTGCGCTGTCCTTCGAGTGCGTGGCCCATCCTCAGCCGACCCGTTGCTTTTGCCGTCTGGAGGTGGCTGAAGAATGCGGACTCGGGACGTTCCCATCCCAAGTTGCTGGGAACGCCCTAGGAGCATTCTGGTCTTCAGCTGACGCTAGCTCCACACAACTCCCGCGGTGTCGAGGACCTCGGGACCTCAATCCCCTCACTCATCCGCGGACTACGGCTAGGCTCGGAGGAAAGTAGCCACGGCGACCGGCACAACATCCCTCACGGATGGGGCTACGCGCGAGGGCCTCCATCTCACCACTGAGCATGAGGGAGGGCCGCGCTCGCCATACTGCCCAGCCCACCCGCTCCTGCTACAAGCAGAACAGAATAGTGGAGGCCGCGGCCGGCGCGTAGTGGACAAAGCAAGCACCATAGTGCCTGGGATTCCGAGACCACGGACCCGGCCCGTCCTTTTTGCACGGTCATCAACGGACTGGCAAGAGATGGTGTCACCCACCGTGGTCATGTCCCTCCATCGCGCTAGTCGGCCGCCAGGCGGCAGACCGGCTGGGTCAATGGCCTTTAGCAATTCAACTCGTCCAGCCCCCACGACTGACAGCGCGCCCGCTCGTGCATCTTGGCCCACAAGCTAGCCCTCCCTGTGTGACTGCCCTTGGGTCGAGATATAACCTAGATGAGGCTAGTGTTGGCGGCTCCTTTCTCACGAGGCGCCAGCTGAACGGAAGCTCTGCTCTCCCGATAAGAGAGATTGCCCGGGCCGCCGACGATGATGTGAGACCAGGTGCCAACACCCGGGGGCAACGGGGCCGGCGCTGAAGGCCCAAGCTGAGCACATTAGTTGGCCTGGCAGAGACCTCCGGGCAACGCATGGGGCATTTCCAATACTCCGGAGTAGGAAGGCCATTTCCAGTTCCAGACATGATCATGATGCCGGGTGGCTTCGTATGTACGTCCGGCGCTGTTCAGTGGCGGTGCTCCAAGAGACTGCGTAGGCGCAGTGGATGGGGCATGCGTTGCTACATACCGTAGCAGGATTGTTGGCCTGGGGGGAGAGCGGACGCGGTTTCGTGGCTCCCAATGCAGAAGCCACCGCCCCGCCACGTGCCCACCGCCGGCCATCCGTGTGCTCGCATTCCCCAGCTTGTCTCGTTAGGCCTTACTGAAGAAGAGGTAAAGTTCTGCAGGGGGGGTGGATGATGGGCAGGAGCGCCCTGTTACGGGGCAATTCAGGGTCCTTTGCCGTCTCATGCGCCTCAGCAGCCCACACCCGAGCTCCCTCTTATTTGCGTCGCTCGGCCACATGGGTCCTCCTCGCTCCCCCCTCCCTCCTTCTCTTTAGTTAACATTCCTCTCCTGCAAAGCATACACTCAGTACCTACCTGCCCTGTCACGATACACCACCGCTTCTCGCCCCGGATCCCCTCAAAATGACTACCGCCGAGCAGATGCCCCGTGAGCCGGCCCCGGCCGCCGTCGTGCCGGAGCAGCAGACCACGACCGAGCAGCCCGTAAGTGGGAATCCTTGGCATCTATATCCGATCCTTGGCTCTCTTGGCACGGCACCCAAGCGGTGCGCGCCAAGCCGGGAAACGGGCGATGGCAAAAGCGATTTTGCACCATCGACCGATCCCGGGTCCCCGGAGGGACGTTGCACGACCGGTCGCCGCATCATTGGCCCTTTTAGGGGTCTAATGATGCGAGATCGATCGACGCTGCAACCATGCGCCAAGCCCGCGGTTGCAATTTTGTGACCTCCGCGATGCTAACGTCGTCTCCTTCCAGCGCGCCCAGCCAGAAATGTCCCTCCGCGGCGGTGATGATGCAGCGGGTACGTGAACCCCCTTCTTTGCGCCTCGCTTGCACACACACACATACATGCCCTATACCCCAACGGTGACATCGTCGATTCCCGCCCCCGGGATCGACGCCCACATACCGCCTGCATATCGACCCTACCCAGCCTTGCGTCACCGGTACTAACATTTCGTCGTGCTACAGAGGCGTGCTGCTGTGCCTGCTGTGCGCTCGAGGCGTGCTGCTGCTACGAGTGCTGCAAGTGCTGCTGCTAGAAGACGCAAAAGACGTGCGGCGGCTATGTCCTGCGCCACCATCCTCGATGGGCAATGTGCGTCGTCAAGTCCTGCCTGTGCCTTTGCATCCCCCGGCGCATGGTCCAGGTGGCCATCATGAAGGCGGCGTGGGCCCGCACTCGGGGTAGCCACAGTCGCAGTTCCAGCAGCTCGAGTGGGGAGATCAGCGCATTGAGACAACCGGGGGCATAGCGTGGAGTAGACACAGGGGTGGTGTTCGTGGGGTCCGTACAGCATGAATTGATGTCCTTTTTACTTCAACTGTGAGCACGTACTTTAGCCTTGTCGATACCAATGCCAACTGCCCTGGTCGAAGGGGCGTGGCCCGATTTGGGTTTTGTTTCTAGCTCTGCCTCTTGCTGTTCCGATGTGACGTGACTCTTCGACGGCAGGCTCGCTGCTACGGGATGTCCAGAAAAAGGGTGCCTGTCGTCCGTATATCAAGTGATCACGCGTAGAAGAGAGGAGCTACTACAGTGGCACACCATTTCATTGGGTGCCGCGAATGCAGGACACTAGTACTGACCGTGGGGCGGCCAGGCGTTTGGTAACGAACGGGAGTTTGCAGAAAGACCCTGGATATCCCAAGGTCTAAGGGGCTAGCCTGGATTCACCTCGACTTACCTCTTCACACGGAACTATCCTCGCAATTCGAATATGCATTCAACGATAGATTCATCCACTTGTGCCACCCAGGGTCGGCTGAAACCAACTTACCTAGGCGTCAGCTATGTAGCATGTTTTATTTGGTTCTCGTAACTTTCCAGCCCTTTGGAATCCACATCCAAGGGCCTCCGCCTCTACGTGTGATCGTGTGCCGGCGACGAGCGGGTCGGAGGTTTGGCGCAGCATGCATTTATCGACTCAAAGTTTTGATACAGCATGGCGCCCTGTGTCCCTGCGTGAGTCGAGATCCTACGTTTTCTATTTCTCCCACGCCGATCTCCCTACGATGGGGCGCGTGCCTGTGGACTAAGCCAGTCTACAGTGCGGGGATGGCCAGCTCATTCTTTTTAGGACACCCCTTATATTACAAACCTCTTCGCCTCCCTCTAGATTCAGCTGTCAAGATCTGTGTCGACCTTGGAAAACATCTCGTAGGTCCGCTCGCTGGTATCTGCAACATTGGCGCTCAGGAGGCTGGCGGCACTCTGGAGGAAGCCATCCTGCTATCTGGGGTTGCGGCTCAACATCTGCTGCAGACCAAACATAGTCAACTGGCGCGAGCTCGCCGAATACATTGGCCGTTGCTGTTCGGAGAGGCAGCAGGGTTGACCCGCCGGTGAGTCAACAGTTGGTAGACGCCCAGGTTTGCTACTGATAGACACGGCTTCGTCAAGCTAGAACGGGTTGAGGTTGGCAGTTCGCGCTAAGACGGAGGCGGTGCGTGTCAGAGGAGGAGAAGACACGAGACCGGAGCACAGGATCGACCGAGGGTTCAACCCCTGGCACCAGGTGCGAGAGGGAGAAGGCAACTTGCCCGAATTTGACGAAATAGCTCTCAACGTTTCAGTTGAGAGTGAACCTCCCCACCGGTCGCAGAGGGATCTTTGTCCTGGGGATCTGAGAGCTTCCTGGACGCCGATGCCTCCAATTGGCGTGCAGGAGGAGGGAGAGAGCAGACCGGCATGCCGGAAGGTAAGTAGGCTATTGGATTCAAGAGACGAAGAGACACGCGGAACCAGCGTGTTCTCCCCTTTAGTTTATGTTGACTCTAAAGGTGACCGCTACGGCCGTACCGTAAGCGGAATGTCGACCCTAGCGAGACGCACTCATTGGCGGACCGAACATATTTCATGCTTCGTCCTCAAATGCCGTGATACCTCTGGTAGCTTCGTTGAGTTTGCTTGCGAACTTGGATCGTCCATTGAGCCCGAGAGCTCTCTAATACGGACGTTGTTGCGAAACATGACTAATACATTAGAGGAGGTCAGAACAGGTCGAGCTTTAGCTGTGATAGCAAAGCAAAGCCAAGGACAGCCCCTTGGGCATCTCTAGACTAGGACTTCCGAGGGAGTTGCGATGAAGCTCCGTATCGGGATATGCCATCTATACGACTGGGGACATGCGCTGCGTCTGGCGGAGCAAGGCTCCATGGCCAAGCGAGGCTGCTACCCATCAGGGCGCGAGAGTCGCACCAGCGCATCTACTGGATCTATCTTGTCATTCACTGCGTCAACATAGTTCGCGGCCTGAGCGGCGAAAGTTCGCCATTCGTTGAGGTTTGCGCTGCATCGGAGCATCCTGCCTCCGTCCAGCTCGGGTGTACTGATGACGAGAACGGCTGTATTAAATCGTATAGGACTGTATATGCAGACAGACAGAAGATTTCCCACCCCTGATGCATGCCCGGTTTACGAGACTCGCCAGGTCTAGAAGGCCAGCGCAAGAACCGGTCCGCCCCCTCAAAACGCCAAGGCTGAAAAGCATGAAGGGACCGCCTCTGATTCTACCCAAGATACGCGGGAACAAAGGTGTATGTTGTGTTGTACAAATGGGTCGTCGTTGTCGTCGTCGTCAGATCCGGAACCAGAAATGTTCATCTTAGTCGTTACTCCTGTGCCACCGTTTGCTACACGTGAGGCGTCGGTTAGCCTTCTTCCAAGCGACGGGCCGCCCGCGCCACCCGCGCGGGTCGCGCGCGCAACCGGAGACGTTGGGTTGGGGACTTACCACCAGCCAATCCATGCCCTCATTGACACCGCTTCCGCTGACGGCCGAGCACGCCATTATGCTCCAGTTACGATCCCGGAGCTCGCCGAGGCGCAGAGCCTGGGAGATGTCACCGGCGCCTTTGGCACCCGGCTGGTCTTGTTTGTTGGCGAATACGAGCAAGGAGGCGTCCTTGAGTTCCTCTTCGTTCAGCATCGCGGCCAGCTCGTCAGCGGCCGTTTGCAGACGTTCGATATCGGTAGAATCGACGACGAAGATAACGGCCGCCGTATTGGCGTAATAACACCGCCAGTACGGCCGGATGCTCGTCTGCCCGCCGAGATCCCACACGTTAAAATTGAGGTTCTTGTACGTCACCGACTCGACGTTGAATCCGATGGTCGGTATCGTGGTCACCACCTCGCCGATCTGGAGCATAAGAGCTTGTGAGTATGCGTTGGGCGCGCATCGCGAGACGGAGTGGGGGAAGCGCACCTTGAGTCTGTACAGCAGTGTCGTCTTGCCCGCGTTGTCCTACAAGAGGGGAGAAAACCTTGGTTAGGGTCGGGCTTCCGGACTGGCAGGCGAAAGGGGGGCACGAGACACGAGAAGCAAAGGGGGGAGGGAGATGTGGAGAGCTCCGCGCCGACCTACCAAGCCCAGAATCAGGATCCGGATCTCTTTCTTGGCCCAAATGAGGCCAGACAGCCAGGACACACTCTGACCCATGTTGTGTAGTGATGCGGCTCCAGAGGAGGCCTGATGTCGTGTGCGGTCTGCAGTGGATGTTCGGGTAAGAGTCGTTGTCGGGAGTTGACAAATGCGCCGGAACGTGTCAGGCCCGAGATGGACGAATCACTGGGCGGCGAGTCGCAAGAAGGTGCAGGTAGGTGAAACGGCCCGAGGCCTGGGAGTTATCGACAAGAGGTTCACGAGAAGGACGTGCTCGCCCGGCAGGTTGATTTCCCCAAGAGAAAGGAAAAAAAAAAGTAGCCCGTCGACTAATAAAAAACATGCGGCCGATGCTGGGTTCCGTTCATTCAATGAGAGGGTTCAGGGTGGCCGCTTGCCTTGGCTGCTGCTAGAATTCTGCCGCTGGCTCCGACAGGCCAGGCAGGGGTTGCGTTGGGTCACTTGGCAAATGATTGGCAGCCGAACCTCCAGTAGCAGGGGTGGGGGAGTTGTCCCATCGGGTTGAGCCACGATTCAATCTCGCCGGGCAAGCCACAGAGGCTTTGCTTCTCACGTGATGAGCAGCTGCCACACTCTCTCCACTCCACCAAATCGACCCTAGATTTTCAACCCACACAATTCTCAATTCCGTCTTCACCAGGAAAGTTACCAAAATCACACCACGACTCGGAATCGCGACCAACAGTCAAAATGCCGGTATGTGACGACAGCCCTTGACCTGCAGATCTGCTCTAGAGCCAAAGACGTCTCGTTTTCCCTTCAAGCTGCGAATCGCCTGCACGGCCGGCTTGCAGGCAGAAGCGGGGACGAGACAGACGCTCTCGATTTCGGGGCGCCGACACGAGGGAAGAACCAAGGCTGATAGTGTGTCCCGCAGAGCCAAAAGACTTTCCGTATCAAGCAGAAGCTTGCCAAGGCGCAGAAGCAGAACCGCCCGATCCCCCAATGGATTCGCCTCAGGACCGGTAACACCATCAGGTACGATCCCGCGATACCCTGACAATGACCTGAAGAGGAGCCACGCTCCTCAAGGTCGGAGTCTCTATGCACCGCATGCAATGGGGCTGACTGGATGAATTAGGTACAACGCCAAGCGGAGGCACTGGCGCAAGACCCGTCTCGGTCTCTAGACTCTCTCCTCAAGATCCAACCACGCTCTGCTTGCGACACCCGACGGACTACGATATCTAGAAGGGCGGAACAGCCGCGATGCAATCAGGGAAAAGAGCATGGCTTGGGAGGTCGAAGAGGGGGCGCAGGGGAGAGCGCACGGCTGGGCGTGGTCGAGCTAGAAGCTGTTGGCAGCTGGACGGACGGTCTCGTTAGGTCATGGATTCCCGGAGTTTGTCTCTATTGCATTCTAGGGCCAGGGAAAAAGGAATGAGATGCACAGCGATGCACCTTTCGGACAAGGCTTTTGCTTGGTTCGGGTTCTCTTGTTGCCCACATTCTTGCAGCTGTCGTGTGACATGGAGTCTGAGTGGGGTCGCGGCTTTGAAGGGATTCAGGGCATGCGGCAGGCGCTCAGAATATATTCCATTCGCCTATTCTCCGCGGGTGTGAAGTGCTATTCCTGAGCGTTGATCTCTCACGCTGGACAGGTCCAGATGCCATCTCTCCTCTGGCGTGGCCATAACAAGCCGGCTGACGGCGCGCACTTGTCCTCTAGGATCTACCAACAAGTTAAGGTAAAACATGCGTTGGCCTGCAGGGCCGACCTGCCTCGGCGGGCTGGTATTTGCGGAGACAGATGCATAGATGGGCTTGTATTGCACTTCTGGTGCAGCCCGCATAACCAAAGGCGCGTCCAACAAGCAGGACCAGCAAATGAGGGTGGCACGCTGACGGACGAGGCGAAAGTTGTGGTGTCCCACAACTGCAAGAACACGCAGCTCACCGGATAATTTGCAGCACGAGAATCTCCCTTGCGGCTGCTTGGGGAACACGGAATAGGAAGACAAGCTTGGGAGGGAGCGAAGTCATCTTATGGATAGCTAATCGATGCAACACCAATCATGTCTATAGCGAGACACTTTTTCTGCATGCCTCGCCATCGCTGCCCCTCCTTGAGCTCTAACCCGCTGGCGCCCTCCCTCCTCCATGACCCTCCGCGGGGTGGCTGGAAAGCCCCTAGTGAACCCCGATTAGTTCCATGGTATGTCCATGAACCTACGCAAACCGGAAGGCAAGTCGCGGAACCTCAAAACGCCGCGGTATCGTGGTTGTTTGTAATAACAAAAATGAGGAGGAAGCATATGCTCGACCTGACGCGATAGCACACCTGGGGAAAGAGAAGAGACGAGGTCGCTTAGCGGTCCTCAGCCCACTCGTTCTCGCGGCGGATCTGCTCCTCCTCCTCCGGGGTGAAGTCGTTGGTGATGTTGAAGGTCTTGCGGATCTCCTCGGGTGACTTGCCCTTGATCATGTTGGCGACGGTCTTGCAGCCGACATCAAGAAGAGCCTTGATGTCGAGGTAGTTGGAGGCGAGAATGATCTCAAAGAGCATCTCCTGGTCAACCTGCATGAACTTCTGGTCCCACTCCTCAATGTCGGTAGTCTTCTTGCGGTTGTCGTTATCGTCCTCGCCGGTCTGCTGGGGGTCGTTCCGGTGGTGCTCGCACCACTCGACGACCTTACGCAGGACCGCCTCGTTGACATTGGGGATGGGGATGGGCTGGGTGGCCACGGCCTCGTCGCCCAGATCCTCGATCAAGTTGCGGATGAGCATGGAGCGCTCCGCAACGACGCGATCGACCGTCAGGATCGCCTGGTCGTTGCTCTGGAGCTTGACTTGCTGGGTAGCCTTGGTGTCCGACATGGCGACAGACTGTGCAGTGATGCAAGAGGCGATGTGTTCTATTGAGCGCAAAGCGACGGGTCAGCGAGACTGGGACAATGGTGGCTTGCGTGCGAAGGGATGCTGTTGGTTGGTGGTGGAGAGGCCATGGTTCCAACGGAACAACCGAGAGCGGGCCGAGCGCCGGGACGGGGGTTAAAATACCTGAGCTGGATCGAGTTTCCGAGACGATGGCCAATCACGCCGGATCAAGGAGCCAGATATTGATGATTCGGAAGTGTGTTGGGTTGCGAGATGAGGGATCTGACGAATTTATGGCGTTTTCCGCTCAGTGATTCACTCGCCGGTTTGCTGGAGTGAGATCGAGGTTTGCAGGTGGCGGGGCGGTGGTGCCTTGAGAGGGGGTGGGGAAGGTTCCCTCGTTGGTCGTTGGTCTTCGTTGGTCGAGAGGCACAGACCAGCCCTCGCCTTCCAGCAGGCAGCGACCCCACAGTGCCTAGAACGGATCTCGAGGCCACAGCCAGCAAGGCAGCCAGCACAAAGGGACCGACTTTCCATTCCTGTCCAGCCAGCCTCCTGTCTGTCTGAATCCGGAGCCTTGTTCTTCTATTCACCAGAACCATCTGGGTCACATGAAATTCTGTGCATTCATACGTACACCAACGTGGATTTAACAGCCTAAATAAAAATCAAGAAAAAACAACAACATCAGAACTAGGGTACCCTAGATGCTTGGAGAAAGAGCGATGGTGGGACTAAGTTCAGCTGTACGGAGTATACAGCGCAACAATACGAATCTAAAATCCGCCCTGGCATCATCCCCATGGCTGCTGGTGTTGGCCTCAGAAAGTAGCAATGCCCTGATTGCGCCAGGCTACTGTGGCTGGTGCGTGTTTACCTTACGGGGTACCTACATAATGCTCCACCAAAGAGTCAACGGTAAAGCCGCCCCTTTTTACGATCCCGGTCAAATTATTATCGATAATTACGAAGTACAGCCTGGCCTCCGGACCGCCCGGACTGCTCGGACTGCTCCAATGGCCGCCTCGTACCAGAACATTCTCTGGGGCAGACGGAGCGACGGGCTGAATGCACCCAACAAAAAACACATCGGCTCGCGGCACAGCCAATACCCTTGGAGCATTTTGTTTTGATATTTGTTGATTTGTTTCGATGCCTTTCGACCCCCCGATGCTTCTTCTCCACACGTGATGCCAAGCGCTGCTGGAGTTCTTCAGATAGCCTGCCTACCTACTTCGTAGGTAAAGGTCCTTGCCTGCCTTGGCTGCCCTATCCCCTTGCGTGGGGGGGCGGAGGCAGCAGGCAGTTAAACTGTATTTCGTAGACCAAACCCGAGACCCTTGGGACCAGGTCCGGCAAATTTTAGAGCCCAGTCACCTAGTGGGCCGGCTTTTAGGGACTTTAGCCCCGTGGCAGCCGGGCGTCCCAGCAGACAATTAGAGGCGGGTCACTTGCATATTTCCCCCCCAAATGCACCCACTTTAGCGCGTAGAGCACCCCTTGTCACGGACCCAAAGCGGCAGGGTGTGTCTGCCATCGCGCCATGTGGCCTGTCTCTGCCATCCCAGAGCTCCCAGAGATTTCCAAGCAGAGCTTGGGATTTTTTTTTTAATCAGGCTGACCAGCTCCTGGTGACCATCGATCTTCCCTCCCGATCATGCCACTCTCTCCTGCTACTGGCGCAACATCTACCACGTCTACCTCGCCGGTGATGCACCTGTCGCAGTCGCCTCCTCCCCCGAGCTTGATGAGCCTCAACCGATGGTTCACGCCAGAAAGAACCCCTTAGCCTAACAGTCCCATCACCATGTGGCGCCGGACCTACCTCTTCCTAGTCGTGGTGCGCCTATGGCTAGCTCTCTCTCCCAGCTACCTGCACCCCGACGAGAACTTCCAGGGCCCCGAGGTGATAGCAGGTATGACGAAACGCCCTTGTCTTCCGTCTGGTCTACGTTCCACCCACCCGTCGTTGCTACAGCGCGATCCGGCGCGTGGAGCTTTGCGCCGCTGGGGTCTTTCGCGCCGCAACATTTGCAGCTCCAGCGGCGCGCGGTGGGCCCGACGGAGAAGCTCTTTTTGAGAGCACCCGCCGTCCTGAAGGAAAGAGAAGATGCTAATCGCAAACGCGCGTGCAGGTCAGATCTTTAGCTACCCAGTTCGCCGCACCTGGGAATTTACCGTCGAGAACCCGATCCGGAGCGTCTTCCCGCTATGGCCCGTCTACGGCCTGCCGATGCTTCTTCTGCGGTGGTTATGGATCGGAAATGGACATGACGGCGAGATACCGCCGATCGCCGTCTTTTGGGCCCTCAGGGTGCTCATGTTTATCATTAGCTTCGTGCTCGAAGACTGGGCGATCCACGAGCTCGTCCAGTCGCCTCGGCATCGACGCGTCGCGGTCCTCCTGGTCGCCTCGTCATACGTGACTTGGTCCTACCAGACGCATACCTTCTCGAACTCGGTGGAAACCCTGGTTGTTGCGTGGTGCTTGGTGCTCATCGAGCGCATCGTCGCGGATGCGGTATGTGCCCATCCCGGTTCTGCCACCCTGGCGGGGCAGTGTGCGCTACTATACGCCGAAGGGCTGCTGACCTTGCCTAGCGACACTCGTCTTTCTTAGCCTCGGCGGTGCTCGGAATAGTTGCCGTGTTTGGCGTTTTTAATCGCATAACCTTCCCAGCGTTCTTGCTGATCCCCGGATTTAGACTGATACCCTATTTTTTAGCGAAGTAAGTCACCTGCTACTGCCAAGGAGCCCTTGGCGCGTTACTAACCGCGAACAGGCCGGGTTCGCTCGCCGTACTACTTGCATCTGCCTTGTTCACTACCGTCGTCGCCATCGCGCTCGACACAGCCTTTTACACTCCCCACTCCATCACCTGGTCTGACCTGCTCTGGCATCCCGTGGTGACGCCGCTGAACAACTTTTTGTACAACGTCTCGCCCTCGAACCTAGCCCAGCATGGCCTCCACCCATGGTACCAGCACCTGCTGGTCAACCTGCCTCAGCTCATAGGGCCCGCGGCGCTGCTGCTCTTTCTGCAGCCACACTTTTCCCTCCGCCTCTATTCGGCGATCTCGGGCATCGCTGTGCTGTCGATCTTCCAACACCAGGAGGCGCGGTTTCTGCTCCCGACGATCCCGCTTATCCTCTCCTCGGTCCGGCTCCCTAAGGACAAGAAGCTCCTGCGGGCATGGACGGCGGCATGGATCGTCTTCAACTTGATTTTTGGTACCCTGATGGGGGTGTATCACCAAGGCGGCGTGGTGCCGGCCCAGGTGTTTATGAGCACCCAGCCAGACGCGACGAATGCGATCTGGTGGAAGACGTATATGCCGCCAATATGGCTGTTGAACGGCAAGAACGAGGTCCTCAAGACAACGGACCTGATGGGGGCGAACGGGGAGACGGTGCTGGAGGAGCTGGAGAAGCTAGCTACCTGCGATACGCCGGCGGATCGGAGGAACAACGAATATTTGAAGGAGAAGAACGGGACATACCTAATCGCGCCCCTCTCGGCATCCTGGCTGGATCCCTACCTCTCGAACAAGGGCCTGGACGGCCTTCGGTTCCGGCAGGTTTGGACGTACCGCCAGCACTTGAATTTGGATGACATGGAATTTGGGGATGATGGCGTTTGGGATACCCTTGCTAGAGTGGTTGGTAGGAGGGGAATCGGGATCTGGAGAGTCACCAAGAGCTGCCCGGACAACGGCAGGGGAAGGAAACGATAGATGCATCTGCCCTCCCCCTCGTATGTTCCAGGGGGGAGGGGAGGAAACGAATAAAAGAGCGCGCATGAATCTCGTTACTATCTCTTCTCTCGCCCTGGGTTGTCCATTCGCCTCCCTTATGTGCTGTGCGATGTATACTTGACGTGCGCATGAGGTATGAGGTAGATGGTTCTCTGAGGTGGGGTGCTGCCAAGGGTATTGGCACTGTGTGTAGTAATTCGCTGGCTCGGGATTTGCTAGGATGCCAAGGTCGTCCCCTCGGGAGCTTCTGCATCGACCCACTTGAAAATCGATCGACCCCAAGCTACAATCTTTCCACCCACCTCAACATCTCCAAGGCCTTCGTCTCGCAGCGCAAAGAGGGAAAAATGGCAGGTCTCAACTTGGAAGTCTTCAAAGTAAGTCGCAAGTCATACACACGGCTGAGCACGGCTGACCCAGGATTTCTGACCGCTACCAGTTCGGCATGTATGTCATGTTTCCCATCGGGATCATGTTCTACTTCGGCACCAACCTCGACGAGCGGTTCTCAGTTCCCGACTTCTGGCCGACCGCCGAGCAATCCAATAAGGTCCCTTTCGAGCGGGAAGAGATAAAGGCCGAGCTGGATCGGTTGCGGGCGCGGCGGCTGTACCTCAGAGACAGGCGGCTGGCCGCCGAGGCTGCGCAGCCGAAGCAGAACCAGAATCAGCAGGACGAATCGTGATTGTCCCAAGGGGAGGAAAGAAAGGAGGAAGAAGCGGTCCGGCGGGCATGAGTGTATGAGCTGTATATCTCGGGTGCTCGGAACTGTTGCAATTGGCGTTCAGGTGGTGAGGCAAAACCAGCGCATGGGCGAGACGAGAATGTTAGATATGAGGTGTTGGGAGGACTCTATTTGCAACCTCCTCTCTACTACACAAACAAGTCGCTGCCTCCCATGCGGCGTGTCTATTGTTGTACAATATATACACACATGTGTATGTGCGTCATCTGCACGCTATATGTCCAGGTTTTCCTCTATCTGATCCCACTCGGCATCAGACATCTCCCCCCTCACCACGTTGGAGTACACGGCTTGAACTTCGGATTGTTCCCGCAAGGCACGGAGAAGCTCCACAAATTTCTCGAGCTCGTCTGACGAGTCGAGACTGGCCTTTGTGTCCTCGTTTGGGTTCCATACAATGTCGAAGCTGAGCACTTTGAGGCCGAACTTGTTACCAACCTCCTGGCAGACTTGCACCGTCTGGCTCGGCTGCGTCCAAACGATAATGTTTCCGTCGTCGTCGTTCTCCAGGTCCTCGGCGCCGGCTTCGATCGCGTCGTCCATGATCTGGTCGATCCCGACCTCGGCGTCGGCGGGCTTCTCGAACACCACGCGTCCCACCCGCGTGAAGTAGAATTTGGAGGGGCTCGCTGCGCCCTTGGCCTTTTTCACCATGGCGTTCAGCTCATGCAGCGTCCGTGTCCTGTTGTCCGTTTCGGCCTCGATAACTATGGCGATCGAAGGTGGCAGGATGACATCAAAGGTAAAGCCTTCGAGTACGGCACCTCCGGAGGACTTGCCCTGCGCGCGTGCTATCGCTGTGTCGATGACAGTCTTCGGAACGCTGGCCCTCTTCGCGGCGATCATGGCGTTGGCAAGCTGGGGGTTGAAGGTGGGATCTGGCCCATACACTGCATGATCTCGGTGAGTCTCGAGAGCTTCGTGCTATCGCCATTGGGAAGGGGGCCGGGGGAATGGAACAGACGCTTAGCCAAGAGGGTGATGATCCTGCCATGCTCGTTGCGTGACGAGTTCTTCTTGGCATCATTGGCAGCCTTCCCATGCTTGCTGTACCTCCATCAGCTTTGACATCGGGCATTTCATCCCCGAAAGGCGGCCCGGCGGGGTGGGAAGCGTGCTCTGGGCGTAGCTCGAGGGAAGAGCTCACATCTTGGACCACTTGTTGTGCCCACTGTGCGAGATGGCGCTAGTTGCGAAGGCCTGCCGGCATCGAAAGCACAGGGACAGTCTAGGGCGGCGAAATAAGCCTGCACCTCTAGAGAGCGAAGCCATGGTGGCGGCTGCAGGCAAAGGGCTCTACTACAAATGCGTTTGCGCACCGAAGCTTTCCGCATGTCGCCTTGTAGCTAAAACTCGAGCTCCAAGTTCCGGCAGGCAGCGTGGCTGGCCCGTGCTTGTCGATGCTCCACCTGCCATCAGGAAGCTCTAGCACGTACTGTAAAGTAGTAGCTATCGGAGAATGCTCTCTCCTACCATTTCTCGTCTCCTTTGTTTCACGTGACTGGTAACCCTCTCTAGGTAGGGATCTAGGTGCCTGTCATACCTATTCTCGTAAACAGCCAAGAAAGTCGTGCGTCGTCTTGAACCTCTCTGCTCTTCTGTCAAGGTATTAGCTTATTCATCCATCCGATGCTGTGCGGATGGGCCTGAGGCGCACTTGTAAGCCATGCTCCCTGCTGACCCTGTTTCGAGAGCTCTATGGGAGTGCTTAATAGTCCACATGCACGCTCGGAGACCGGGTTCCTCTACAGGGTTGTAGCTACAAAGCAAAACCGCACTGCTCGCGCACAATCTGATCCAAATCGACGGCATGCGTCTGACAGGACGGCAGTGAAGCAAAACCTGGATTTTGGCAATAGGCCTGTGCCCCGCCCTTAGCCGCCGAAATGTCTCTGTAGGGGGCCCCGAGGGGGGGTTGCTTAGGGGCCTCCTTGAGAAAGGTGGGTCTGGGCTGCCATTCTGCACAGCTGAAATAATACCAATCGATAGGCATAGGTGGTAGGTACTTTTTGTGGAACCTTTTCGTCCACCCGCATATCACTTCTGCCCCTTGATCACACACCAACACCTCCAGGGCCCTGGCTTGCTTTCGACCCAACAAACCAGACGGCATCACGACCCTGCCATGTCGTCCGCATCGGTTGCAGAAGACGACGCCCGGAGCTCGGGCGAGCAGCCGGCTCCTCCCCCACCCCGCGCCCTCACTCCTGCCCCGTCCTCCAACACCCCCGAGCTCGACGTTTCCAAGCTCCAAGGCTTGCCGGCCGAGCAGCAGGAGCTCTTCCTGCTGACCTTCGTCTCGACCTTGACCAAGCACGTCCTCTCGCTCTCTCCCGACGACTGCACCGCCCAGCAATTCTACCTAAAGAAGGAAATCTTCCAGATCATCAACCTCTCCACCCCGCCCCCGAGCCGTGTTGTAAGGAACAACCTGGGGAAGTGCCTCGCCCACATCTTTGGAAAGGGGGATAGGAAGCTGCTCTTCGAGACCATAAATGAGCTCGTAGGCATCGCCTCCGGCTCCAAGGCCAAGGGCGACGGGGAGACACGCTCCCGACACGCGGCCGTCTCGTGCCTGGGCGATGTCTACGGCTCGGCAGGAGACAGCGCGATCGGGCTACACCAGCTTGCTTGCTCGACCCTGGTGAAGCTTGTAAAGGCGTCATCGAGCAATGCCGGCCTGCGCGCTGCCGTGTTCACGGCGCTTGGAAAGGTCGCGGCTATGATTGAGTGGAGCATGGATGAGGGTATCGCCAGGGACATATGGAAGCAGGCGCGCAACCATGCTTCCGGGGACAAGGGCTCCCTAGTGGTGATCTCGGCGTGCCGCTGCCTCCGATCGCTCGTGCGACATACGGGCTACTTCAAGAACTCGAGTGATTTCGATAGCTTGCGGTCCACCATCTTCAAGGCCATCGACTCTTCCTCCTCGCAGGCCCGCCACGCAGCAGCTGACTGCTTTGCGGAGGCGCTTGTATGTGGCTTCTCTGAGACTGCGGTCGGGGAGGCACCTCTCCAGCTGCTCAAGCGGTCCAAGTCCAAGGCGGCCAAGCGCCAGTCAACCATCGGCGGTCTGCAAGACGATGACGACATAATTCCATCCCGCCCAGAGAGCCCGGCCCCTTCGAGGAAATCCCAGGACCTAGCAATGTCACTACTGGATATTCTCAGGACCCTGACGACGCAGTATGTACGCATGTCTACGTCCAACAAGGCCAGGGCGGCGATTGCCGTCTGCTACAGCGGCGTCCTCGAGAAATTGGGCGAGAAACTGGTCGAGAAGAACTACTTGGCGATTCTGGAGAGCCTCACGCTGGACATCTTAGGCCACAGCAACATCGCAAACAATCGATACCGACTCCTTATCTCGCGTCGCATGGCGAATACAATCATGCAGGATATCGTTGGCAAGAGGATATTGGGCGAGTCCGGACAGACCGCAGCCGCCAAGCTTATTGTCAACGACCTCCTCAAGAACTACCCACAGGCGCTTAAGGAAAAGCCTGAGCCTACCAAGCAGACATTGATCACCGCCATGGGCGCTTTAGGCTCTCTGATTGATACCCTTGGCTCGGCTGCCAACAATTTTGCCGATGGGTGCCGTGATGGCTTGCTTCAGGTGCTGCAGCATCCCAGCTACTCGGTCCAAGTGTATACCTCATCCTGCTTGAAGACTTTTGTCTTGGCCTGCCCTCAGCAGCTTCTCTCGTGCCTTTCGGTCTGTATGAACAGCCTAAGCAGGGAATTAGGCCTGTTGGGAACCGGCCGCAATTCGCCGCGGCGGTGCATCGGTTTTGCCCACGGCCTGGCGGCGACCTTGAGCGCGAGTCCCCTTCAACCCCTGTACGGGTCTGTCGACATCAACAGCCGGGTTCTCACCATGGCTACCAATCTCCTCAAGTCGAGCGGCAGCTCGGAGCTGCGGGCCGCCAGCACGCAGATTCAGGTCGCCTGGACTTTAATCGGAGGTCTCATGTCCCTCGGTCCTAATTTTGTCAAGATCCATCTCTCGCAGCTCCTTCTTCTCTGGAAGAACGCGCTGCCCAAAGTCCTAGCCAAAGACAGCAGCGCATACCGCAACTACCTCAACGCCTCCTTCCTCACCCACGTTCGGGAATGCGCTCTTGGCTCTATCTTGGCCTTCCTCCAGTTCAACAGCCGCCTCCTTACCGTAGACGTCTCGAAGCGCATCGCCACGATGCTGCAGAGCACCACCGCCTTCCTACGGACCTTGCCATCTAAGAAGTCTACCGAGGACGTGAGCGAGATGCTGACCCCGGCACTGCAGCTGCGAGATCTGGAGACGATGGTCCAGCGGCGTGTCTTGCAGTGCTACACGAAATTGGTGAACGTCAGCCCGGCTGGAGGGACCGAGGCCCTGATCCAGTCTAATCTCCTGACCTTGGCCATCTCACTCTTCGCAGACCCAGAGAACTACACGCCCAACTCCCTCAGCGCATCTATCGCGAACGCAGCAGGCACGTTCGAGACCATCTGGGACGTTGGGGACAACTCTGGCTTCGGAGTGACGGGTCTTGTGCGTGGATTCAACATTAGGAGCCTCCCGGGCCAGCATGAGAGCACCCTGGCAAACCCGCAGCCGGAGGAGACGTCATCTGAGGAGTCTATTGAGCAGCTGGTCCTGTCTCCAGTGTGTGGAAGCCTCGAGCACGACGCCTCGCTCCTGTACATCGGCAACGCGGACGCCCCAGGGCTTCCAGACCCCGCGGCTACTGAGGCGGTCAACATGGCCATCCAGCTCTTCGCATTTGTCTTCCCGCTGACTCCGTCGAAGGTCCAAGAGAGCATTCTAGAGCAAGTGACAACATTTGTCGCCTCTGGCTCTCTCCAGCGGGACTTGGGCCGCAAGGCAGCTATCAATGTGAACGTGGCTACGGCGCTGCTGTCGACCCTTCGGGTCGCAACCAAGGAGACAAAGTCTGCTGCCGGGAACGTGACCAACATGGCGGTGGAGAAACTCATCCAGGAGATGCTCCGCGATATCACCTTGGACCCAGACCAATACGTCCGCAGCATTGGGTACGAGGCTGTTGCTAGGCTCTGCAGCACCTGCGGCAACGCTTTTACCAACCAGGAGATCAAGTATCTGGTGGATACCATCGTTATCAACCGCGAGCCTAGCGCGCGAGCTGGCTGTGCAATGGCGCTGGGCTGCATCCAGACCAAGATCGGCAGCATGGCGGCAGGTTACCACCTCAAGACCATTCTTAATATTCTCATGTCGCTCTGCAACGATCCGCACCCGACGGTTCACTACTGGGCGCTTGAAGCTGTGTCCCGGGTCTCGGATGCCGCCGGACTCGGCTTTTCCCCTTTCGTGTCGAGTACTCTGGGCATCCTCGCCAAGCTCTACGTCTCCGACACCCACAACCCGGAGGTTCCATCTGCGCTCACCATGAACCTGGAAGTAGAACTCTCGTCGACAGCGGCGATCGCGCGCTGCGTGGACTCGCTCATCAACGTTCTAGGCCCAGACCTCCAAGACTCCACCAAGTCCAGAGAGTTGATCTTCACCCTGGTTGAGCAATTTCGCGAGGAAGAGGAGGTCCAGGTCCAACGGGCCAGCCTTTCGTGCCTCGAACATCTCACACTATATGCCCCGGGCTACATGGACTTTGAAGACTATGTCAAGCTGCTGCAGAGATATCTCAACTCGGAATATCCAGCGCTCAGAGATTCCGCTGTGGATGGCCTGTACAACCTCATGAAGAGAAACCCGTATGATGTCATTGAGGCTGCTGAGAAGGGCTTCGAGGATCAGATCTGGCTCGCTCTCGACGGAGCGCCGGACCATGACGGGATCCGCAACATCCTCAGGAACTGGATGCGGCAGACTTGCCTTATAGATACCGCCCTCTGGCTGCAAAGATTCCAGCATGTACAGAGGATGACCCGGCCGAAGGCTACGGTTAAGCGAGAATCCTCGTCCAAGAAGGGTCCGACGATCGACCTCCAAGACGAGGAAGCTGCCGGCTTTGCGGCCGCTTCGGGTGGCCCGAAAGAAGAAAAGGATGCGGCGTCAGGCTCGGAGGTTGAGCCTCTGAGATGGCAAGTTACAACCTTTGCCATGGAGTGTCTGAACGACATCTTCATCCTGGTGAACAAGGACGTCGCGACCAACGGTGACTCCCCGGCCGAGACCGCGCTGCAAAACAAAATCGCGGATGTCGTGCGCATGGCATTCTCCGCTTCGACTTCTGGTGTTCTCGAGCAACGGATCTGGGGTCTAAAGATCATCGGTGCAGTGCTCAAGATGTTCGGAAAGGCACCCGACCCGGACTTCGAAGAGGCTATGATGCTCGAGCAATACCAGGCCCAGATCAGCTCGGCTCTGACGCCCGCCTTCGCCGCTGATTCATCACCAGAGTTGGCCTCGGAAGCCGTCAATGTCTGCGCCGCTTTCATTGCTACGGGTATTGTGAGGGATGTGGACCGCATGGGCAGGATACTCAAGACGCTGGTTAGTTCGCTCGAAAACTTCGTCAAGGAGGCCGAGAATGCCGGCATCGGCGACCTAAAAGGCCTAAGCTCGAATGCCCAGGTCATGGTGAAGATGTCGGTCTTCGCGGCCTGGGCCGAGCTGCAGGTCGCGAGCTCCGAGCAGAAGTATCTCCTGGACGTGTTGCGACCGCACATCGGCACCTTGACGCCCCTGTGGCTCGAATCGCTTCGAGAATTCGCCCGGTTGAGATTCGAACCCGACATCTCCATGACCTTAGGGCCTCCTTCACTCTCGGGCAGCCTCGATACCGTCTACGCAGCTCTGAACCGGGAGACACTCCTCAAGTTCTACCAGGACTCGTGGCTCAAGCTCGTCGATGCGATTGCCAGTCTGATTGAGCAGGACAGCGAGTTCGTCTTCGATGCCCTCGACGGCAAAGAGAGCCAAGGCCCGTCAACGAACGGGCACTCCAAGGGTGCTGACATCAACTACCGCGATGAGCCGGTGGCCTTTTTCTTTGTCCTTTTCGGCCTTGCGTTTGAGGCGCTTGCTACGAAGCCAGGGCAGACAGACTCCCTTGCCACCCAAGAGCAGAACCTGGAGATCCTGCGTGCCCTAAAGAAGATTCTTCACCCGAGCGTATCCGGCCACGCCATCTACCGCGAAGCCATCTTCTCTGAGACTATGGATCTTGTGGATCGGATGGTGCTCACCGAGGGCCTGGACGTGCAAGGCGTCATCGTGGAAATTGCCAGAGCTCTTTGCGTAGCCCACCCGGCCGCGCGGAAGCAGGAAGAACCCGACAATGGCGAACTGTCCGAGGATATTGAGCAGCTGTTCGAGCTCACGCGCATCATTGTGCTGGTCCTTTCCGGACTCTTACCAAACCTCACTGAAGCCAACCAGCCTGTGCGGCACCAAATGACGGAGGAGGCCGTCTTGCTCGTCCGCACCTCCCTCAACGCCCTCGTCGACGCTGCCGAGGTCTTCCCTGCCATCATCAAGACAGACCTCCACGCCTGCATAATTCACATCTTCGCGACGATCCTCGCCACCCCATCCTGCCAGGAGGTCATCGTCCCCCAATCTCTCCCAACATTCAAGAGGTTCATTGCCAGCATGGCTGTTTCGCGGGGGGCCGATGATGCTGGTCACACACCTACCGATGTACAGCTGCAAGGCTGTCTACGCCGGTTCCTGTCTATCTACCTCAACGCCCAGAAGCGTGAGGCAGCGACATCTCTCGCATGCGTCAAGAACTGCCTCCTAGCCACCACGATTCTCTTCACCGGCGGCAAGAACTATCTGCCAGCCAATGACCCACTCGTGGCAAGATATTTAGAGGAGGTAGTGGACTGTTTGACTGACCGCATGGTAAGCTTCCGCTCCGTTGCGATGGACCCCCGGAAAAAGAGGAAAACCCCTATGCTAACCAAGCCTTACAGACTGCCAAGGTCGCTGCCAACTGCATTCGCTCCCTTCTTCTACAACCGCTCCCCACTGCGGCGGACCAGAGCATCGCACGTGTCTTACTCCCTCGTCTCCTCGCCTTCGTGAATGACACGGAGCCAGAGGACCCAGAAAATGCGCGGACGCTTGTGGCGCACTCGCTCACGCAGTATGTGAGCGTTACACCCACCAACCGCAAGGCCCTGGCCATGGCCCTGGTCGTGCCGACGCTCTTGTCGCGCGCCGTCAGCGAGGGCAGCTCAGTGTATCGCGAGACCAGCGCTCGGCTTCTGGAGCTCGCTGGTATTGACCAAGCGAGCTTCCGCGGCGTCGTGGCGGGGATGAGTGAAGGCCAGAAGGCATTCATGGAGGAAGTCATCAGGAGCGGACGCCAGGCCAACGTACAGACAAGAGATGCCGGTGACGGGTCCGGCCAGCCCAGCATCGCACTGAAGATGAACTTCGGAGGCTAGGAGTGCGAGTTGTTAAGCCGCGCTGGGCGGCAGGGAACAAGTGGCGGGCACCATTGGTCCTAGAACAAACTCGGGGTGCCAAACGGACTTGAATGAGGTCTAAAATCACGATATTACCTGATGGCCGATTTCCGTTACTACAACCCCTTGGCACCAGACACTGCCCTGGTGTGCTGCGAAGGAAATATTCATATATCATCAAAACACACCATCTAGGCTAGATAGTAAATAAAGCATAGACAAGGCTGAACAAAGTAAAGTTTCTCTATTTTCTGCGCGAACTGGCTGTTTACGATCCCACCCGCTCCTCTATCAGGGTATATTGTGCCCAGCCCCCCGTTTTTGTATATGCATCCCGTTAACCCTAACTCGGTTCTGCCCATCAGTTCGCGGCGAGGATCTCGGCCGCTCCTGGCACATCTCCATGGTCATGCTTGCCATCCAGCCCCGACTTGCGAGCGGCCTTCCTCTCACGCGCCAGGCGCTCGGCCTCCTTCTTCTTCTCGTGCGTCACGTAACTACCGTAGCGCAGCGACCCGAACATGAGGACCGCCATAAAGATGATGCCCAGGACTGAGCGCCGGATCAGCACCCAGCGGAGCCCTTCGATCTCAGACTTGGCGTCACTGGTCATCTTGATGCTGATTTGGTAGTTGATTTGCTGGATCTGCACACCAGTCCGTCAGTCGGTGCTTCTAGGGGCCCCGCATGATACTAGAAAGAGAACACTTACCGCACTCTCGACCGCCTTCTGCTCCTCCCGTACCGCCATCCGCCGGTCGTTGAACATGCCCCGCACGCTATCATTGAGCGCCTGCAGCTCGCCGTTGAGAGACTGTGATAGTATGTCGAGCTCATGCTGCAGCACGGTGCGCTGCTGGCGCATCTGCTCGTCCGCGACGCGGCGGTTGTTCTTGACCTCGGTGCTCAGCTCGCTGCAGGCGGCGCGGAACAGATACGTCTCGTTCTCGACATCGCTCTTGGACACCAGCCCGCTCTGCGCCACATCAAGGTTGTGCGCGAGCAGCTGCCGTACTGCCTTCATGGCCGTGATGGCCTGTGCATCTGTGTAGCCCGCGGTTGAGAGCTGTTTGACTAGGCTATAGGTGTCGAAGTAATGTACGTACGGTGGCGGAGCGAGGTACGGCGGCTTAATCTTGGAGTCTTTCGAGGCGGACGGCGGCGGCGGCATCCGTAGAATGGCGTCCATAGGACCCGAAGTTCCCTTGGGGGTCTCGGCCGCAACTTGAGGGGAAGGAGGACCAAGGGGGATGGCCTCGTCCGGCTTCGGCTGCTGCGGCGTGGAAGAGGGTGCAGCGTCGGCAGAGGTCTCTTCAGCCTGCGCGTTATTTTCTTTCTGTGTCTTCTCCTTGCTCGCGCTCGCGGAAGCATCCTCAGGCACCTCCCCAGGAGGCGCATTAGGAGCCGCCTTGAGGGGGTCCTTTACCGAATTCTTCCCCTCGGCATCTTCGACCCCTTTCTCAGCTGTCGACGGCTTGGGCTCTTCGGCAATGGCGCCGGCGTTCTTGGCCGGGCCTCTCTTGGGGGCAGCAGGAGTTGATTTGGGTTCCGTCGCCCTTCCGGGTGGCTTTACCGCTTGCGTCGAGGCCCGGGCGATTGTCGAGCTTGCAAAGGGCGGAGGAGGGAGCGCGGGTCTGGGGCGGGAGCTCTGGCGGGCGACCTGCACTGCCTGGTCTCTCAATCGGACGCTGCGGAAGAGATGCGGATAGAGGAAAGTGAGACGTCCCGTCGACATGATGGGCGTGTGGCTACGGGGCCAGGCCCATACGGGAGCGATATGGAAAGCTCGGCGCGATGGCGTTGGTGCGGGAGCGAAACCATGTAGCAGGCTTGAGAGATGCAGGAAGCTTTGCTCCCGATTGACGTTTGCACGTGGGGCACTGGGGTGTCTGCCATTGAGCCCCTTTGCCGGCAACAGCCGTACGTGTGTGGGTATAGGTGCATACCAGATCAAGTTAGGCAGTAATTATTATAATGCCGCTTGAAGGCAGATCCGCACACCAGAATCGAGGCTAGGTACATACTGTAAGCCCGCCCGGGCCGGGGCACTCTGCCACAAAAGACGACCGGTGTGTATACAGAGAGTACTTAGTACCCGGCTCTGTCTTGTCGGATTCTCTAATACCTATGCATGTACAGTAACTTGCCGAGGTACGGTCCCTCTTCGCCGTAGTCTTCCGGATTGAAATGAAAACGGGAACTCTGCCGAGGCGCCGAGGGAAGCCGGAAAGGCGGCGCGTGCTCTGCTCCAAAAGTTTGACTTCAATTAGACAATGCCCACGCTATGTACGGAATAGACAAGCTGTCTCGAAGGCCAAACTGTAAAATGTGCGGTCCCAGGCGTCGAGACCGCCCGAGGGCAGCTCGTCCAACCTGCATTGGCTTCGTCGCATTGAACCAGTGGGGGGAGGTCTTTTGGCCGGGCAAGCGAAGCGGTGTCACTCTAGAAAGGAAAAAAAAAAGCTCGAATGAGCCGCTGGGGCCAGTCCACACGTCACTAGCGATGACGTTGATTCGCCCTGCCAGGCCAAGACACGCTATGACATAAGCCGCCTGGCACTGGCGATGTTCGATGTCTCGCCTAGAGCCCTTTCTATCTACGGCAGGGCCTACAGTAGAAAATCGCCCTTTGATCCCCCGATAGAGCGGTCTTCGTCCCCCTTCTATCACCGATTTTCAGCACTTGCATGGGCGGACAGCGCAGCATCCTGGGGCTTCTTCTATCCCGCTCGAGGCATTTGGCATCGCTCGGGAATCGCATTCCAAGGCCCTGGTGCTTGCTCTGCAGGTCCCAATTTGGGGCAAAGAGTCATCGTCATAGGCCGGCGCTACTTTTGCACGCTTGCACACTTGCACCTCTAAGGCCGCCGTCCTGCCGCCCGCCCCTAACGGCCGTGCATCACGCCCAGTCTTTGTGGACATCGCCCAAGTCGCCTCCACCCCTGCCTGCCCTTCACGGTTTGCTCAAACCCAAACCGCGCCTTCTTCGCCTGGTCCAGTTTTCATCTCCTTCAACATCGCAAACCGGTAGGCATTCCCCTTTGGTCTCTGATCTCGATTTCATTTTCCTCGGCTCCTGCCGCTTCGTCGCAGCTTGCAAAGCCGCTGGCTCTCTGGCCCGCTAGCCCTGCGGGAGCATCACTTGTAATATCCCCATGCGTCTGCTCCTGGACGGTGTGCTGGGGCGGGGACGAGAGTGTTTTGTTTACACCTCCCTCGCTGCCTTGTTTCCTTGTCCGATTTAATCAGCCCCCGGCCGTCCGAAATGGCATCCAACCCACAGGATTTGGCTCTAGCTCTTCGCTCTGTGGCATCTTATCCTTGGGCGCTGACCACCCGGGCCCAGCTTTCGTTGATTCGCTTGGCAACCTTCTCCCGTCTGCGAGACGTTGCCGCGGGGCCCTTTAGAAGCGGGGCCCGCAAGACTTTGCTTATCAGTTTTCTCGCGGCCGCCGTTCTGCTTGAGTGTTGGCGCCGAATGGCCCAGAAGAAGCCCGACAGGGCCAAGGCGACGGTGTCTCCTCATATCGCCGTAGGCTACGGTCTGCTCCCTCCCCCTCTCTTCCTGCAAAGTTGGCCCTGTATCCTGATGTTGTATGCAGACCCCGACTCCACCGACCCTGCTTTGCTGGCCAGGAACTCGGAGATCAAGACGTATAGCACTAGCCGCTACACGTATCCCGACCTCCGCGTCTTCTTCCGGCGGCACCAACACTTTGACCAGCTGCCCAAGTCGCCAGCGCCTCTGCCCTTGCTCGTCTTTATCCATGGCTTGGGCGGTTCTGTAGCCCAATTCCACCCACTACTGGTCAGTCTCACGCCGACTGCGTCCTGTCTTGCAGTGGACGCTCCCGGGTGCGGTCGCTCGAAGCTCTCGGAGCGAGCATGGGACGCCTACACTACGGACGCGCTCGCCGAGCTCCTAGAGGTTATCATCGACGACTATCGCGACAAGGATGCAGACCAGCCAGTCATCCTTATCGGGCATAGCATGGGCGCCTCACTCGCGGCCCTGCTAGCAGCCCCGAGAGCCCCAGCGCGGTCGGATCTCAGCAAATACGTGACCGGCCTCGTCGCCATCTGTCCGCCCGCCGGGCCGCCGGACGAAAAGAAGGTGGCAATCTTCCGGAAGATGATGTGGATCCCTGAGACCATCTTCAACCTTTGGCGAGCCTGGGATCAGTGGGGTGGCCCGGACAGCGCGAGCGTGCAGAGGTTCGTGGGCCCAGAGGCAGATCCGGAAGCCAAGCGACTGCAGGCCATCTACAATAGCCAGAGCAGGTCTTCAACCTTCCGCCGCATGGCCAATGGTACACTCCCGAACTACGAGGATGGGGTTCCGAAGGGAGGGCTACCGGGCGGGGACGTGTGGTCTCGCATCAAGGCCCCCGTCTATCTGGTGGGCGGCGCCAAAGATTCGGTCACGCCACCCAAAGAGGTCGATAAGATTGCTGCGTACCTCCAGGGCGCGAAGCCAGCTTCGAGCAGCGATGACGAGTCCGAAGCCATCCCTGATTCGGCTGCCCCTGTTGACACCAATCTTGAGCCGGAGAGACACCTCCCTGGGAGCCTCGAGGAAATTAGCAACGAAGACTTTCACCGCGAAAGGAAGCCTTCAGACCCGGACCATGCTTTTGAGGACCCCTCTACGCCTAATGAGAGGCAGCCACCGATCCCTCCGCAGCCGCTACACCCTAAGAAGGTGGTCAAGACAACCATCCTTCCCGAGCCAGCTACGCATGCCCTGTTGTACACTCCCAACGAAGTCCGGGTTCTTGCCGGCTTGATCTCATATTTCCTCGCTAACCATGTCACTCAACGGCTTTCCCTCGGCTGGCAGCTGCAGTTCCTGTCCCAAGAGGGGAAGTGGGACGTCAAGAACTTGGAGAAGTGGCAGAAGGTGGCGGCGCTGAGCGAGCCTATCGCGGGGACATTCCGTGCCATGAAGACCTTGAGGGACGTAGACGAGGCCCACACACCCAAGGTGTTCGCCAAAACCTGGGCGCACACCGTCAAGGATATCATCGACATCTCGCATGACAACCCAGTTTACAACCCCCAAGACCTCGAGGCGGGTGGCATCCACTACCACAAGTTCCCCACCGTGTCCAAGGTGCCCCCAGAGGACAAGGAGATCGAGGAATTCATCGCCCTGGTCGACCAGGTGCGGGAGAGGCAGAAGCGGCGGGCTCAGGAGGAGAACTGGGACGACGGCTACGTTGTCGGGGTACATTGCCACTATGGCTTCAACAGGACCGGTTTCTTTGTGGTCTGCTACTTGGTTGAGCGCTGCGATTATTCCGTGCAGAATGCGATCGAGACATTTGCCAAGGCACGGCCCAATGGCATCCGGCATGAGCACTTCAAAGATCGGCTCTTCCTTCGCTACTCGGGCCTAGAGAAGAAGGGGCCGCATTGATTGTGCTCAGACTTTGGGGCGCTGACATTCGGCGCATGGATTCTGAACTGGCGCTTAGAAGGGATGACTTGGGGCTGCTATTATTGTGTTGGACAGGAATATTCTTATTCAAAGACTTGGGAGGCTGGCGGTCGGCGAATTCATATATTATTTGACCTTATACGTGGAGTATTGGTCGGCCGTTATCACATATACGTGCAGGATGTAGAAACCCGGCCACAGCTTGCCACTAACCCTCTCTCGTGAGATGGGTGATGGTCGAGTCGGCTCGGATCTAACGCCTACTGACCTCGAAGCCTTGGTCAAGACCTTGACCGCCCATATTCCCATGAGAAACCCATGAACCAGGGCTTGGACCGTTCGATTAGTGCTCTATTCCAGGTGTTCATATGATGCGAAACTCCCAACGTCCCTGTTCGAGATCGCTGGATTCAAGGTGAACAAACCCCGAGACGGTGTAAAAGGTATGAATATATAGTAATAATATGACAAAAGAGAAGCAAAGTGTGAGGTAAAGTCGCCCTTGTCTTGGCAAGGGTGCATGTACATCAACCAAGAAGGCTTGCTTGATCTGGCTACGGGGCCCATGGCTCGCCCACAAACGCCGTCAATCCACCTATCAGTACACCGCCGTGATCTCTTCCAGAAGCATCATCAACCTTCAAACTCGTGTCTCATCGCTGCCCCGGGGAGCTCAAACACCGCCCCTGGGACCTCGAGCTCGATCGGGCCATCCTTGCCCGTCATGTTGACGCCGGTGTACCGTAACTTCTTTAGGTCGCGCTTCTCGCTCTTCTCGTCCTTGTCGTTCTCCTTGGGCTCCTTCTCGCGCTGCTCCTCCGCTTCCGCATTGGCCCGGACCCAGGACGCCAGGTCATCGATGGGTATAGCCTCCTTGCGCCTCGCCAGCTGGTTCTCTTGGCGGCGCTTCCTGCGCTGCCAGGTCCACATGAATATGGAGACTGCTCCCGCCCCGGCGATCACGCCGCTCAGCCCGATGGCCGCCTGCCCGCCGCCTTTGACAGTAGCCGACTGAGCCGTGTCTGCCGGCGGGTCGGTCGCGCTGGCACCAGCGCCTAGCGAGGTCGCCGTCGCCGTCGCCGTTACTGTCTGGACCTGCGGCGGAGAAGGCCCTAGGCCGAGAACGGGCGAAGGCATCTGGGCGGTGGAGCTCGACCGAGAGGCGGTGGTAGTCGTGCTGGCGTCCTTGTTTGCAAGGGTCGTCAGCTTTCCTGCTGAGAACGACGAACATGCGGCGAACTCGGCGCTGCTGAGATTCTGAAGATCGTTCGGGCTGCAGGCTGCCAAGAGGCAGGGCCCTGCGAGGAGAGCGATCGCGGGTAGAGAGGTGCACTGGCAGCGCAGGTCTGCTGGGAAACAGGAGACTGCGCTCACGGCGCTGCTGATACATGATGTCTGGGCGGGCGTCAGTTGTCTCGTCTTTGTGCGTGTGAAAGACGGGGGCATCCTACGGCACAAGGCGGCTCTCCTGGTATTGTCTAGGTAGCGTCAGTAAACTTCGATGGCTCTGCCTCTCTCTTCCCATTCTGTTCCCGCGGTTCGGGAGGAATGCGGCATGTCATCGTACCTGGCAAGCGGCAAGGCCAACAAACAAGGCCAGAGTCGACCTGATGGAAGGCCGCTCCATCTTGAGGGGCGGACTGGTGAGCACTGGGGGTCGGATTCCGAACACAAGGCAGACTCTAGTTGTAGGAAGGGGGAATCTGTGACCTTAACTCGGCACTGGAGAGGTCATGAGGGGGGGAGAGAGCCAGGCAGAGTGGACCCATCTCTTGGGAAGCCTCGCTCTGGGCGGGCTCGCATTCTCGCCACGGCGTACTTATTCCTTCTGGCCAGACCAACCCAAAGTCCACCCCAGATCTGACGCGGTTGCATCCGAGCGCATGGACAGGACTTGTCTCGTCCCGTTGCGTGCTTGAGGCATGTCAGACACCGTCCCGCCGTGTAGCTTGGGTGGTGGTCTGTCAAGGAGGGAGGCATGATGCGAATGGGAAACATTCAAAATGGATTTGGGCGAATCATAGGCGAGCGTTTCAACCTTCGGCTAGAGTCTAAATCGCTGCCGAGGATCGTGGGCTCGGCGGTCGGCAGATCGCCACCCCTGCACGCTAGCCTGCTATGCTAGCCTGGCCAGGCTCTGCGACTCGATGGCGTTTCAACTTCCTCCGATGTTTACACCTCGACCTGAAATGGAAATGGGTGCGCAACTCCGAGACACTGTCTCGACACAATTCTTGGCTACCATCACGATGCCGCCCATTGGGGATTGGCGGCGAGAGCCCTGCGAAAGTCTATTCGTATCTAGAACCGTTCCCCCTTACCCGATTAGCTCGACCCCTCCCGCCTCCGCTTGTGTCTAGGATGTCATGATGATCGGTTACACTGTATTCGTGCCTCAGATCTGGATGGGGCATGAGGAGCCGTGGACAGGCACCCCAGTAAGCCAAACCTTTTTGAATCTTCATACGCCTAGACCAACCGAACACTTGGCCTAGCTCCGCGGGCTTTGGGCTGCGGGGGGACAGGCAGCGCATGGCTGAGCTCGGCCCCTAGAATGAAACATTTCCTACTCTTCGGAACTTTCGAGGACTGCCTTGACCATGGCGTTGCCCACCTCTATGGCACCGGCGAATCTAGGCTCAAAGAAGGCCTGTGTGACGGCGAACCGTTCCCTCCACGTCTCGAAGCTGCGGAGCGAGACGCACTCGGCCCAGCCGCATGCCGCGATGGTGAACTGCAAGTCGTCGCGACGGAAGGTTCTGTCCTCGATCCCGACCCGGAGGCACTCGTCGAGCAGGCCGGGCTCGCGGAAGAGGTGCTCGACGACGCCGAGCCAGAGCCGGAACAGCGGTGTCGAGCAGATCATGTGATCGTACGGCACGATCCCCAGCGCGCTCCACGAGTCCACCATGGCCAGCAGGCTAAGGTGGTTGTTCGCTAGCTGTGGGCTGTGCTCAGGGCCCTTGCCCAGACTGAACCTGTCAAGCATCGCTGCGTTCAGCAGGGGCTTGTCCCCCCACTTTGGGTTGCTCTCGGCGCCGAACACCTTCTCCTTGGCTGCGTAGACACGAGCGCGGAGCTCGTCGGCGCGACCCTCGAGCATTAGGTAGAACAGCTCCGTCGTCGACTTGGCGAACTGATTGATCTGGTTGTGGGCCTCCGGGTTGAGGATGGCCAAGCCGGCGTAGACGTGCCACTTCGCAGAGTAGATGCGGAGCATCAGGTTTATCTTGACATTTTCAATACCGCCGATGTACCGCGCTCCTTCCCAGGGGAACTGCCGGCACCCGTGCCAGGCTTTCCCCATGCTCAAGAAGCCGGCGTGGGTGACAGCTTGGGTGTTGGCCGTTATGCGGTCATGCTCCCTGGCACTGAGATAGACATGGGTGGAGCCGAGGCAGCTCAGGACCGCCTCAACCTTCCGGAGGGACTCGTCCGAAGCCCGATGCTTGATCAGGACCAGCGGCTGGCCGCGCGTGTCCACATTCGGGCCGTGGAGGGAGTGGCAGGAGACAATGTCTACATCGGCCGGCAGATACGTCTCAAATGCCTTGATCTCTGGGTCTTTACAGGACGTCTGGCCGCCGACGATGGCCCCAATCCGGGTAGCTGTGGCCGCGTTGGTAAGAGCTTACGGGATACGAGAACCGGACGCGGGACACACACATGGACCGAACCGGGCGACGACCGCACCGATGACGGAGGCTTCAACACTGTATATAGTATAATCGGCCGCACGAGATACCAGGTGACCGTTGCGTTCAATTGTTACCTTGCTCTAGAGGATACCATCTCAGCACTGATCTAAGCGGGAGGAATGATCTACAGCCATACATTTCCAGAGAACTCGGCGACCAGCTCGTCGTACTTTTCCTCCTTATCGCACGCCAAGATGCTGGACCATTCCACCGATTAGCATACTACAGGTCCGTTTGGTCCTCAAAAAGTCTGACTTGCGAATTAGCTCGTGTTCGGTTTCTGCGAGTGTGATACCATGAATAGACGAGGGTTATGCGTCAGACAAGAAAAAGTAAGGTAGCTGAGAATTATCATCATGGAAAGTCTTTGGCCGTGAGCTGGCGTCAAGACGACAACCAGCTCTGGCCTAGGACGATACTCTAGCCAAATGCGCTCAAGTCATCATATGCGGAGGCCACTGGGCCAAGTGGGAGGACAGGAAAAGAAACGGAAGGCGGCTCACCAAATACGGATACGAAGCTGTGCAGCCGTCACCTGACGAGAGTAAGGCTACGGCGCTGGGCCTCCAGCGGGACTCCGAGGAGCACCTCGAGAGGAACCGCAGGAGACTGTGATAAATGATGAGGGATGTTTACCTCCAGCCGGCGGCGCTCAGTCTCCGGGCGTACATCTTGCCCATGTCGCCCATGCCGATTAGGCCAACGGTGAAGCCCTCCATCTCGGGCGGCACAGATCCTTTCGTCATGACTGCGTAGCTGCGCTGTAAGGATGACGAGTTAGAGGTTGATCACATCCTGGGGTCTCCAGGGCTCAAGATCAGCAGTCCACTCGTCACGTCACGGCACGGCTTGCGGACGATGAGATGAAGAAGAGGAAGTCGAGGGTTCAGTGTCGAAAATTTTCGCTCGAGGTGGAAATAGTAGCCAGGACCCACTATTCGCAGTAGCCCCAGGTGCCCCGACAGTTACATTTTGGTGAGCCATAGCCGTAATTATGTGCTTGCCGAAGCGCCCTATACACGCATATCGCGTTCAACGCATATTCTACAGCAATCTCACCCTGGATATCTGATGGCGGCGTGACTGGTCGCACTGCCTTCGCCGACCGCCTATATGCCCCAGTCTCTTAACTAAATAACACTCTATTCATCCTGGATGGCTTAGGCCAGTTCTCTCTTCATCAAACTTAGCGTCGTGGCGACGCGCTTCTCTAGAATACAATTCGGGAAAGATTTTCACGGGCAAGAGCTATTTAAAACACGGTCGGGGCCTAGATTCAAAAGCCTAGAGGAAACGAGTAGATGGAATAGGCAGACACTAGGCCATGGCCTCATGTCCTTTAGAAATACAGAATTTGAGACTTTGTCATTCAAAATCAGCTGGGTCCCGGTTACACCCAAAGAGCAGTTTTCACTGGACGAGTCTGTGAGTGGGGCGAACAGTTCATGGCCAAAACAGGCATCCGCCATCCTCCACTCCCGTAGCCTGACTGCAGACTTCCCAAGCCTAACACTAAATGTTCCTCACTTATCCTTTTCCTTATCCCTTCCGAGGCTACGATACCCCCAACTTTTATCGTCCTCGCAACTCGATGTCCATGTAAGACCATGAAGGTTCTCTTTGCCCTCGGTTCCAACGGCTCTGGCCAGCTTGGCATCGGCCACAAAGAAGACGTCTCAGTCCCCAAACAGGTGCTTCTCCCGGAGGAATTGGATCAGCCAACAATAAAAAAAGTCGCCGCCGGGGGGAACCACACTCTTCTTCTCACCGAAGACGGGGAGCTTTTCTGGAGCGGCGATGCCGCGACAGGGGCCTGCGGGAAGGTGACCCCAGAACAGCTGGCCTCGCAACCCCAGTTCCACAGAGTCGATTTCTCCGCGCTCAACGTACCCTTCAGGGTCGGCCTGGTTGCAGCAACATGGGAAGCAACAGTGATCACTCGCCTGAATGCCGAAGGTCAGAACACCGAGGTCTACAGCTTCGGCGTAGGCATGAAAGGGGAGCTAGGACAAGGCGAGCTAATCATCAGGACGCCGGCCCCGTCGCTTATCAGAGACTTCCCCCCTCCTGGGACAGAGATCATAGATCTAGTTGCTTGCATGGGTCATGTTCTGGCTGTCCTAAATAGCGGAGAAGTTTACGGATGGGGAAACGGGAGGAAGGGCCAGCTCGGCAGCGCGGAAGGAGTGGTGCACGCTCCGCGGAAGATTGAAGGTGTGGGCTTCAAGGTCGTCCGGGCTGCCTGTGGGAGAGAATTCACCTGCCTCTTCGGAGATTCAGAGAGCGGAGAAATCATGGTGCTGGGGTCGGACAAGTGGGACGTGAGATCCAATGCGCCGTCGACAGCTGCTGGATGGAAAGACATCGGGGCAAGCTGGGGAAACGTTTACGTGCTCAAGAAGGACGGGAAACTCCTCGGCTGGGGCCGCAACGACCACGGTCAACTCGTACCAGAACACTTACCGCATGCCATCGGGATGGCTATTGGCAGCGAGCATGCACTGGCCCAAACAGAAGATGGCGATGTTCTAGCCTGGGGCTGGGGGGAGCACGGGAACTGCGGGCCGACGAATCTCTCAGAAGACACCAAACAAAAGGGAAATATCGTCGCCTCAACGAAATATATACCACAGGGTTCTAAAATCACTAGCATAGGGGCTGGCTGTGCCACTAGCTGGGTCAGCATCGATCTGCCGAGCTGAACATTGTGGCGGCAGCCAGCTGGTATCATTTCGTCACCCCCAACGCCGGCCAAATTTCCATTGCAGTTGCGTATACATCATCCAGGCGAGAAGAGGCCGAACCTACGGACATCGGACAGCCTTTGGGTGGGCTCCAGCTCCGTTGGAAGGTTGCCGGGGGCCTCGCCACGAGACTCTACCTGCGTGTTCAGATGACTATTAATCCGCATCGTTGACTCGAACTGCTACGGGTCAGTATATTGATTGACAGGAAGGGGGGCAGGGGACCAAGATCGTGGTACGTACCGGTTGGGCACTAGCGTCCCATTCGAGACGAGCATTATCGCCGTCGTCCTCCTCGTCGCCAGAGTTGGCTGGGTCCCACTGGTGGTCATCATCATCCTGGGTCACGAAGAGCCCTTCGGATCGGGCAGTTCCAGGTGGTGGGACGGGCGGTGGGCGAATCTCAAACTGGGCCTGTCGTGCCCGGATCGGTGTTCGGTGCTGGGCTGATGGTCTCGGGGCTTCCTTTGACGGTTGCTGGGTCTCGATTGCCGCAACAGAACTCCCGCGGTGAGAGGATGCTTCCAGCACCGGGCGAGCGGGCATGGCGGCTTTCTTGGCATTTTTCATCTTCTGGGGGGCTGTGGCGTCTTTCTCACCCACTGTCATGAGAATGAATTCGCACACAATGCCGTCGGCCTCGTACTGGAGCTTCATGGGTCGCCCTGGGTTCGAGTACCGTGCAGCCAAGGCGCCGGATGTGGATTGAGCATGCTGAAGGATGGCACGAAAGTCCTTCACGCTGATGATGATATGGAGCTTGTTCTCAACCTCAATTTCGCTGAATTCTTCCATGTCCACTGCAATAGATGTATGCAGAGGCTTCTTGAGAACGGCTGGGCTAGGGCATTAGCAAGGGCGCAATCCGAATATAACTGAGAGCCCTCACCTTCCTCTTTCGTGCTGATCTTGACGGCCTTCTCGGTGAAGCACGTAAAATTGACTACGCGTGCCTCGTCATCGGGGTTGATGTCGAGGAGCTCGATCCCGGGGCCAAAATGGTCCATGAGCTGGCGCAACGTCCGAGACGACATTGCCCAGTGGTGAACGGCCTCGTTGCTAATGAACTTGGCATGTGTCGGAGCCTTGGGCTCAAACGGCAGGGCATGGGAGGCGGTGATTCCATTTCTGCAGACAATCTTTGCTATCAAGCGACTGCTCCTTCCAGGGCCGTCATCGACCAGCACATCACAGCGATCAATAGTTGTCTCCCGATCCCGGTCCCGTGTCGGATCTCCGCTAGAGCGTGCCCGGAAGACGGACATTAGAGACTGGATGCATTGCACGCGGTTAGAGCGGCAAAATTAGGGGAGGATCATGATGCCATGCTGCATACTCGGATATATAACTGGCAGAAGAACTTGTCTCGATACTGCGCATTTCCTTCGAAGTTGTATCTCGAGAAGAACCTGTTGGCGGCGAAAGTGAAGCAGACGTAGGCTGACTTGGTCAAGTTTAAGGCCGTGAGGGTTAACTAAAGGATATATATTAGCACCGATACGAATGCCTGAGCGCACCTACGAGGCTAGGTTGTGAATCTACCTTGTCCTTGCGGGCCTCGAGGGTTACGTCCTCGCTAAACTTGACGATGCAGGCAAGGGCATCATGAAAGACGGCAACGCCTTCCTCACTGAGAGTGAAATTGAGAACCGATGCCATCTTAGGACAGAGAATCTGATCCTCCAAGTCCGGTGGGATTTTCCCGCTCGTATGGGAGGGAGCAACCGGAATTTGGAGACTGTTCTCCTCCTTTCGTTGGCGATGGTGCGTTAAAGTACAGGCACTTGCATGTTCCTCTAGGCAGGGAAGGCGCATCGCTGGGGCGCGCGTGAGGCACCTCGGGTACTGCCGTAGTTTTCCCGATCACTAGTTGGGGGACCGGAGCCCTGTTTGACACGGTGGGCGGTGTTAGACATCAGGAACTTCTTCCAAGGCGCAGACAGGGCCACAGTGCGGGGCCTGATACATATGACAAGCAGTACTGTCCTTCCTTGCCTCAAGAGCAGCTCGCCAGATCTCCTACCCCATTCAAACAGGCTTTTGCCACTCTCCGTAATCCCGTGCCCGCTCCGGAAATAAGCCCGCCTGTATTTTTTTTTCTAGTTTTCTTTGCCTCGTACCTATTTGGAGAGCTATTGAGAGCGCACGCGCCCGAGCCCCTCACAGTACCTAAGCTCAGCTCTCAGAGCTCCGACGCGCCTTGACAGCTGTCGCCAACCTTGACGCGTCTCCTCTCACATCTCACGACCAGCAGCCACGCACGGGTAGGTACGCGAAAAAAAAAGTACGGTCATAGGTTCTACCATCGCCATCCCGAGGTGAGAGAAAAAAAAACAGTCTTCGATCTCTGATGGGAAAATGTCCCGCCCCTAGCTTCATCTCACCTTGCAACATCGGATAACTGACACCATGCACCCCTTGGTTTAGACACGCAGCGCCTTCAATCTCACCTGTACTGACTAGTAACTCCTGGCAAGAACTGCAATCTCATCTCTTCAGCCCGGCCCAATACAACGAAGATATAATACTCTAAGACCTCTCAAAACCCCTTGGGTTTCCTGAAGAATACCTGCTCATCGAGAGTTGCTCTTGAGGTACCTGATACTGCCGTCTCGCCATCGGCTCCTGCCTCTTGGCCGCTACCTCATCCCATTGGATCTCTTGGCTACCCACCCGGTTCGCTTTTAAAGAGCCCTAAAGTTTAGACACTCTGCCTGGAGGCCATCCGCCGCCATGGAGGCTGCCACGTCACTCCCTCATGATATCTGGTGGCTTGTCGCCAAAGAGCTTGCCAACCGTCGCGACTTCCAGGGCCTTTTTGTCCTATCCCGCGTCAATAAGGCCATCTCGGTCCTCGCAATGCCGCAGCTGTACAGCATCCACGAACACTCACCAGTGTGTATCGGAGAGGAGACCCCTGACGTACTGCCACAATGGGCCTGCCTCTGGCGATCTATCGTCACGTCTAGCCTCGGCCAGTCGTTTTATCCCTACTGCCTCTGGGTATGTTCTGCATGCTATAATTGCAAGCTTTCCGCGTGTCTTCCATGTGTATAGCCTGAGCGTCTTTGCTTCCGATCATGGGCACTAACGCGCCGCGAGTAGGTGAAAGCCCTCAGGCTGGGCAATCTATCTCAACTTCTTGAGGATCTTGGGAGGGAAGCGAGCAACCCCGTCAATATCCCAGAACTTAGGGCCTCATTTTTCTCTTCCCCGTTGGACGAATTCCATGTCCTTAGTACCACTAAAATTACTCGGTCTAAAGCCTCTCGAGCCGCTGCCATGGACATTGATGCTATCGTGGCCAAGGTTGCAGACACTGTGACAGAATTCGTCAAGGCGTCAGCCGATAGTCAAGACATGACTGTTGCCCTTAGCAATCTAGAGGGACGCCACCTTCCCACGGCCAGGCTAACCACCTGGATCTCCAGGCTGTCTAATTTGACTTCGTTGGCTGTTCATGATGGATCCGTCTTGGACGCCTCAGTTGGCCAAGCCCTCCGGGAGAGCTGCCCTCTTTTCAAGGAGCTGTAAGCGTCCTTGATATCCACGCGGTGCCTCTTGAACCTTTTCTAATGCCCCGAAAGCCGATGCTTCCTCTGTAAAGCGGCTGCTGAGCTGGACCAAGGGCTGGCAGGATTCTTCCTCGCCCTTAGGCCGAACACTATTGGTAGGTGCAGTATCCCGCTCTCGCATCCGACGTATCTCGAACCCTCGGGTCTAATGGGAAGCCGTCACGGGCCTTGCTTAACTACATGCTTTGGGCATGATCGGTTTTTGCATCATGCAAAGAATATGGCTAACAAGAAGTCCAGAGGACTTTGCTGTCCTTAGCATGAACGATATTGGAGCCCAGAGCCTTGCGGCGCTGAACACTCACGCCAAATCATTGAAACGACTACACATCTACTTCGAGCTTACGGCAATGCAGTCTTTTGATGCCCTGAGTGACTGCAAGAACCTCGAGGGCCTGACCATTCACTCTAGCTATGAGGTCCGCCGCAGCAACTGGGAATCCGAATATCCCGGCGTATTCGAGCAAGTCGTCGACTGGCTTAAGCAGTGCACATCTCTTACAGGAATTATTATGGAGGATCTTCCCAGCGCAATGAGCCTCTTGACCAAGGTGCTCAAGGAACCCACGATCAGACTCAGAACCCTCGCCACCAAGGTACCCCAGATAGACGAGGAATTCTACATCGCATTGGGCACCCAGAATGAGTTGAGGGAGCTCAGTGTGCGTACCGATGAGGATCTTGGTGAACTCGACGGCACCCGACACAGGTCCTTCATGAATGCCGTGTGTAACTGCCCAGAGCTCCTAGAACTTGTTGTGGAGAGCGAGATGATGGCACTGGATGACATCGTTCGCATCACCCAATCCGCGACGAGGCTCGAGACCTTCCGCTTTACGGGCGACTTTGTTGGCGACGACTACCTCACGGCGCTCGCGCAGATGCACCAGCTCAAGAACCTCAGTATCCTCGCGCCCTCGTACTTCAGCTTTCCCGGCCTGCAGAAGTTTTTCCAGGTTCTGGCCGACCACCCGGACGCGGCGGTCGCGCATGGTGGTATCTTAATCTTGGTTGCGCAGCAAGACTCCAGCGAATTCACCCAGGCCGAAGAGGACCTGCTGTCGGACGAGATCAAGAATCGTCTGGGTGGTCGTATCGACATTGGCTACCTCGCGGACCCGGAGGATCTGCACGAATCCGACTTTTCCGACTAAGAGTGGGAACTTCGAGTCTTCGGCAACCTGGAGGACGAGACTCTCGCATGGATGCCTTGCCACCTGATCGGCCGGCGGTTTCCGCGTCTAACTATGCTAAAGAGGGACAGGTTGGTCATAGGCATCCCCATCAGCCGATTCCGAGACGCCGCGCACCTCCGTAGTTGGCTGGCTAGCCACACTCACCATTATATATCGGATACCTAGATAGATACAGCTGGCCGTTTTCGAGATTGGGGATATCGCCGAGGGTGCGACGTTGGACGCTGGCTTCCGCACAGCAAGCATTCTAAGGACTGGAGCTAGGTATATGACGTTGCTCAAGGATACGGCAGCGGACAGCCGGCCCATTTACCTTGAGGTGTCGCCCCCTCGCTCCCAGGTTAGCAGCCAGTCCCGTGCGGATTATGTTGGAATTTCTTGATCTAGAAATGGTAGAAATGGTTGGCATAGAATGAAAATATATACCTTGGACCTGTGTACTGGGCTAGCGGTGCCAGTAAGCATTCCAGGGCTGTATCATATAGAACACACCTGACTCTCCCTCCTGCTTGCCGTGAAACTCGCTCAAGACGACACAGTCCACTGTGTGCGATGGCGTGCCTCTGGGCACAACTGCTCGGCCCAGTACCGGCTGTTTCGACCCACAGGCAACCAGGAAGCGAGGGTGCCTGTTTATCCTGTTCTGCCGCCCTTGAGTGCTAGTCTGCATCTATCCACAACATATGGAAAATCGCCCACCCCCGCAAAGCACCAATTATCCAGTATGAGGCCCCTCCACCACCAGGTTATATCCCGAGTCTCGAACCCATCCCCGGCCAACACCTCCTGCCTGTTCGTGCGCGAGGCCGGAGATGTGTTGCTATATGTCACACAGACCACATGGATGCGCAGTGGTCGCGAGGGGTAATTAAATACTTAATACTGGGCGTCCAGCCCACGTTCTGGTGGAGGGAAGACGACGGCGAAGAATAAAAGGATCGCTTCTACAACTCGATCCCCCACCTCTTGTTCCCGCCACCCGTGCGGCTGCCCTGGCCTTGCCAAAGATGCCCTCCCGTGCCTGGAGCCATCTGCCAGTCTCAGAAGCCTCCAATCCCTAACTCAGCCCATAACTATGAAGTTCGCTTTGCCGCTCACCATCCTAGCCGCGCTCGTCTCGGCGCACGGCTACGTTGAGTCTCCGCCGGCGCGCCAGGTCGGGCCGGCGGCCGTCGCCGTTTGTGGCAAGGAAATTACGGACGATATCCGGAGGGACAACTCGTCGCACATAGAGGGCCTGCCCGAGCTGGCCGCCGAGGACGACGACTACCGGGCCGACCGGTGCAACCTGTGGCTTTGCCGCGGCCTACAGTTCGCCGACAATATGGACTACGTGCAGAGCTGGCATCCTGGCCAGGTAGTCGAGGTCAAAGTCAGATTGACGATCCCGCACGACGGTAGCGCCAACGTAAGCATCGTAGACACGGCTACCAACAAACCAATAGGCCTCCCGCTAGTAGCGTGGGCAACGGGGTATGCGAATGAGAGGGAGTTTTACGGTAGGACGCTGCCGGTGAACAACACCGACTTCACCGTGACCCTGCCCGACGTGCGCAGGCAGTGCGCAACGGCCGGGGCATGTGTAAGTCTCCCAGTCTCATTTAAGTTCCGAAAGAAGACCGAGGAGGTTGTGCTAAACAGTCACCAAAGGTTCTTCAGTGGTGGTGGTTCGCGAACCGAGCTCGACAGTCGTACGAGAGCTGCATCGATTTCACCATGTCCGGTCAAGGGTAGATGGGAGAGTAACGGGTTTGGGGATTTCATCCTATCATCTTGGTAATATGCACGACCGAATCTGTATACATGTAGGTATTCCCAAGTAGGTGCTCAACTAAATTGGGAACCAAGAGAGCATGTGCGAGGGGGGGGGGACAGGGATCCTGGAGAAGACATCGAATTGCTACTTACATGTGCGCAAGCACCACTTTTTTTCCTCTTCTAACCGTCAAAATCAGTACCGCTTAGGCTCTGCGGTCATTATGAGAGATGAACTAGCTCCTCTGTTTCCGTGGCTGCCTCGAAGAGATGCCCACGCTCTTGATCTACAGCGGTCTCGGCCCTCTCCAATACGCCCAGACCTGTGGGATCAATCATCCCAGGTTCACAGCAGGCGTGGCTCCGGAGAACTGGCTCCAGTCCACTTGCGGCTCCGTGAAGGCTGCAAATTCCGGAACCCTCAGCTCAGTCTGAGCGGATATGAATTATCAATGCGAACGTGCCTGTCATCTGCGTCTCTGTCACTCAACTCCCTAACTCCGATACTCCCTTCCACCCAAGTTTATGGTAGAGTAGGTATCAGCTCGAACCCCTCTCCTCCGAGTCTCCAACCGGATAGCCGTACCAAGGCGGTGGACCGAGCATTACGTAGCGCTGCCTGCATTCCCAGCTGCAAAAGTGATCCCCATGGACGACCAAGATATTCTCCGAACATGGCTCACATGCTTCTGGGAGGTCAAACGGGATGCTATCGATGCGATCCAAGCTCCACTCCACGGGGTCGTAGATCCTCGCCAGCTGGCTGATAAGGTGAGGGCACGTCTCGGAGCCGGGAGCAGCGATCAGGGTCGGGGGAGGATGGCCACAAATCGGAAGGAGCAGCATGTAATAACACATGGTTCCCTGCTGGCGAGATGTAAAAGTAGCCGGAGGTGGACGTCAGAGAGCTTTTTGCTTTTCCGCTGCCTGTTCTAGAGTGAATATTCGGTCCGTTCGCTCTTTCGTCATTCGCGGCCATAACGCGATGTGAAAATGTCGTACTTGCTGAGCCTTGAGGAATCGATCCAGTGAGCAGATTGGCCTGTATAAATAACCTGGAAGATTGTGAGGCGAAATCAGCGCAGGCAGCGCGGAGATTCAAGAAGAGTCCTACGGCTTCAGTGTCCAGTGTCTGAGGCACCATAGTTGAGCACCAATCAATAGGCCAGTCAGATTGGGGGAAATATCCAAAGACGAGCTGTTTGTCTTTCTTGCTAGACGATTTCTCGCCATTTCCTTCCACAGGGCCTCTTATGCATGCTCATGCGCCCTCCGGCACGAGCGAAACCAACAGGCAAACACGAAGCAACGGCATGGCTATAGCAGATGGGATCCCAAGTGCACCATGGCCCACTACAACAGCAAGTCCTTGTGAGTTCTTCCCCCCCCCCCCCC